>KN479979.1:41156-70908 GCA_000787095.1 Periophthalmodon schlosseri
ACCCATCACCACAGACAGGATCCATCACCACAGACAGGACCCATCACCACAGGCAGGAGCAGTGGACGGCTACACCTTTGGACTAGCATCATGGAGAACAGGGCAGACAACACAGCAGGTGGAAGTGAGCAAGTCGGAGGAAGACCAAAGACTGCTGGGAAACCTTTATAGTTTTTACTCCACTGTCACCCGCTGGTTGCTCCACAAAGTCAACGCTACTACAATTACATGATGAAAAACGTATAATATATATATGTATTTTTTATACATTTATACGAGTAAACAGAAAAAGTCTGAAACTGATATTTCTAAATACGAGATTTTTTCCTATTCACCTGCAGTGTAAATGTTTTTCCTGTAATATTTTCTGTGTATACTGGTTACTAAGGCAACAGTGGATGCAACTCTCTCAGGGCATAGGTATTGTTCAGTCCAACTTTAAGTAACGCAGTATGTGGGTGGGTATATATTGTACACCACCTGTTGGTTAAATGAGAACAATAGGTTGTGTGCCGAGCGGGAAGCAAAACCCAAGTATCTTCAGGCCATCTGCAGCACCTTCAGTGAGGTGGACCTGCTCTGACAACACTGGCCTGAAACCTCACCCCAAAACAGCCAACAAGCACATAATGTGACATAATGACGCAACCTAAAACCGTTAAATGGCGTTCCAGTGGTTGCATGTATTCAAGTGGGAGTGAAGCTCAGTTACTTCCTGCTCAACCCACTGCTGCCCCTGAGACTTTGAGCAATACACTTACGTTGCTGGCTCGTTTCTACAACATGTTCTACAACAAAGTCGAAATCTAAATCAGCATGTTTGTTACAGCAAAGGCTATGGTACTGGTGATGTGACGTTCATGAATGAGTCGGCTCTTTTGAACGGTTCCTTAACGTGAACAGGTTGAACCGGATCACATTTTGTAATCTTTTTCTAATTTGTGTGCATTTTTATCCTGATTAACGCTGAACCAAAAGCAGAGCAGATGACACGAGTAAGAGAGATATTTGGCATCATATTAACAGTTAGATTTAAAATTATTATTATTGTAGTGTAACTTTTTATTTAGAATATGCTTAATTCCAAAGGGTAAACACTCTCACTCTCAGTTTGAACCATTTTAAACACATTTAAGCCTTGGTCGTTCTCTCTGTGATTAGTTTGTTATTAAAATGAGTTCGCACATTGGCATATAAATAAATAGAAGTTAATAGTCTTTTGAACGGCTCTTTGTAATGAATGGATCCAAAAGAGTCGAATCCCATAAAAGAGCCGAAAGTCCCATCACGATACGATGCAACAGATGCTGGAAATAAAAAACAAAATGTGCAAATAAAAAGTAATTCCCTTGTTGCTTGCAATTGAGTAATAATTTGCAAGAAGGACGACTTTACCAAGCTGCATTTGAGCACAGTCGCTCACTGATTTAAACATTACAATCCAGGTACAGAGCCACTCGTGTCAAGCAGCAAATACTCAACGTGTCTTTTAAGATGAGATTAGCCATTTATCACTGTCACTACTGATATCATTTATCTGAATAATAAAGTGCATGGGTGAGATATGAGGAAACATAACAGTAAAGAGATTAAAAAGAGAGGAGGATGGAGGATGGAGGAAGAACCTCTGACCACAGCCCCCTTCAGAGTGAGCAGATGTTGGAGCCGCAGGCATGAACCAGCATGGAGCCCCTGCGGCACCAGGACACACACCAAACCAACCGTCCATTATGTCCTGCTGCTGCACTGAGCAACCAGGTCACGCTCGGGATGGACGTCCGGGGTCCGCTTCAGATACAACAGATGCATTTAAAGGTCCTGTATTACGCAAAATTGATTCTTGTGAGGTTTTAGTCACGTTAGAACGTTGTTACCTCCTCAAAAACATACCTGGAGTTGTGTGTCGTTTCATTCACACATGTTTGAGTGACCCTGAATTATTAGTCTGTCTACATCTCCAAAGCTCAAAACGCTCTGTTCCACTTTTTATGTTAACAGCCCCTTTTACCTTTTGTTCAGTAGAGATCGGCAGTTCCAGGGTTGAAATTATCTGAATGATTTTAGTAAAGGTGCGACAGTAGGTAGAGTTGGTAGCGTGTTCGCCCACTGATCCGAAGGTTTGTGGTTCGAATCCCGCTCTCAACATAAACATCATTGGTTGAGGGGTCAGATCCATTCCAGCTTCCAGAGATGAATGCTGTCGTTGTGTCCTTGGGCAAGACACTTAACCCACCTCGCCCCCAGTGTCTGCGTACACTGGTGTATGAATGTGTGTGTGAATGGGTGAGTGGTTCCTTGATGTAAAGCGCTTTGAGTGTCTTGAAGGTGGAAAAGCGCTGTATAAAAATGTGACCATTTACCAAGGTGTATGGAGTTTAGAAACACAGTGGAGCACTTCCTGTATTAACACATGACATCACAAGGTGGAACAGAGTGTTTTCTGTTTGAGAGAAGAACTATAACTAAAAATATGCAGGATTCGTGTGTTAAAAATTATAACACAGATCAGAAAACAGCGTAATATGGCTCCTTAAATCATACAGAACTTTGGTTTGGCTCATGGCATTTGTGGTTATTTTGAACACAGTTAGCTTAGTTATGATTTTAAATGTTCTATTCTGTGGGTGGATAAACATTTTTGAATATGTAAGTAATTATTCAAGAAATAAACAATTTGTTTTACTAAAAGATTCACTGCACATAATGGCTGTTTTCACAAATGAAATTTCACACTTACTAAGTTCACACAACTCATGAATATTTTAATCATTTTGTCTGGTTAGCTAAATCTTAGTGTCACACCATAATGATTGGATCTGAATCTTTCCCTGGAGCAGAGCATTCATTACGGCCGCACATACAAGCAGTATTTACAATGACATAATATTAACGCATCTGTGGCGAGTTAATGCAATAAAAAGCGTAACCTGCTGATTTAAAAAAGCAACACAAATTACCTTTATGAAATGTTTCTAAATGATTTAAATAAGCAAAAAATGGTTTAAATAAGTAAAATCAATGTTATTAATTAATATCAACGTTACTTAATATTTGGGGACAAGTAAATGTTTGTGAAATTCCCATACTCCACCAATCCCACGATCTTCTAGCGAACACTACTCTACACAAATGTACGAGTTGTGACTAAAAAACTATCTGAAGAACCAGCAAAGCCAGCACATTTTACCTTTATGAAACGTTTCTAAATGGTTTAAATAAGTAAAATCAAGGTTATTACTTAATATCAACATTACTTAATATTTGGGGGCACGTACATCTTTGTAAATCCCCATACTCCACCAATCCCACGATCTTCTAGCGAACACTACTCTACACAAATGCACGAGCTGTGACTAAAAAACTATCTGAAGAACCAGCAAAGCCAACACATTTTACCCTTATAAAACGTTTCTAAATGGTTTAAATAAGTTAATATTCGGGGTCACGTAAATGTTTGTAAAATCCCCATACTCCGCCAATCCCATAACCTTCTAGCAAACGCCGCTCTGCACATATGCACGAGCTGCGCCAGTGCCAATCTCTGACCACTCACTTTCCACCAGCACAAACGCGTCCTGGAAGTAGTTTATCTCGGCCCACAGCTTGAGCGACCCTGCGTGGAGTGAGAGGTCGGCGGGGTCAGAGTCGATGGGTCACAATGCACCGCAGTGTTTCCCAGATCCCCCCCGAAGCTACGGTCCACCTACGCCGCCGCGTTTGATGCATCGGAAGGTGATTCACATACAAACTATATAATACAGACAGCACCAACTCCACAGCGAAGGGAAGTACTTTCATTTGTTTGTTTTTTTTGTTTTGTCTGTTTGCGTTTTTTGTGATGTGTCTCTAATGCTCAGTATTTACAGCAACTGGGCTGAAGGTCTGATACTTTACACAACCAGAAAACGATTGGACCATATATAGGCAGAGGTTTGGGTTCACTCTTGTTCATGCGGGAATATGAATCACATGGTCAGTATCCGACGGGCAACGAGGCCTGTCGCATTACTGATAAAACTGTGAATGTTATTTAGAAGATATGGGTATATTGATAAGAATAAGATATAACTATAGACAGTATAAAGAATTGGACTGAGCGAGTGTTATGTCACCCACAGCGCTCGGCTCCAGTCAAAAGAAGCTCTTCGAGGCTGGAGCGGTTACGGGGCCAATTTGGAGTCGAGTTCCATATTTAGAATTCCGACCGCGAGTATCATAGCAACCAAAGAGCCAATTCAAAGCACGAATGAATGGTGACGCCCCTTCCCACCCACACCGCTGGCTTAGCATGGAGCGGAGACTTAGCAATCACACCTGCTGTTAACGCTAGCGACCTCGGGGAAGGAAGGCGCCCGATTTGTCCGTTATTAATGTCCATATCTTGATTTATGGACACAATAGCGAAATAATAACCCCAGGGTCACGTAAAGCGGGTTAATACGAAGTCGATGGAGCCGGAAGTGCGCCCATGATCACTTTTTGGAACACGGCGGCTAGCAGGTTAGCTATGTCCATTTATATATACAGTCTATGAGTATAATGTTATATTTTTGCACCTGTGTGGTTAATCTGACTCTCTTTTATAACGACATATTTAATTATAACTGTTTCAGGAAAGATGTCTGTGTAATACCTCTGTGATCCATTGTAAAAGAAATTTTCGGTTCTGTCAGTCGGACAAAAAGTATTTTGGAGTGAAAAAAACAAACAAACAAAACTTTTTGTTCAGTTGGCAGAAATAAATGTTTCTTTTACTACAACATTTCTGTTCGATTGCCACAAACATTTCTCATATTAAGGTCTACTGTTATCAGATTTTTTTTTATTTTTTTATCAGATCTATTGTCTTGTGTCTGCTATACAGTTATAATCTATGTTATAGTTCTAATTTGCACATTTTAAATTGCAATATTCATCTAAAACAACTTAACGAAAGAAACAAGTCCGCTGACTTCCACGTTAGAAAATGGCGGTGCCCAACGGGAGCTGACGTCGCCGCAAACGTCATCACAACAAAGAGTCGGCACCTCCGATGGAAAGCTTCAGATCACACTAGCAAGTAGCAGATTTTTTTCATTTGTACCAACATGAATGAATCCTACGTCTGTCATCGATTAAGAAAATAAAATTGGAGAACAAAGTAAGTACATCACAGTGGGCGTGTGCCGGTGGCGGTGAAAACGAGGATCGATCGGCAATATGGCGTCTTGAAAATAAGCGATTAAAGATACTCAAACATGCACGAATCACTCCAAAAACAACTTTGAGAGTGTAAATGAGAAGGGAAAACAACTATAACCTCTGAAAAGTCGATTTTGTAGAATAGGTCAGTTTAAAAAAAAAAAAAAAAAGGGAAAAATGTTAATATTTCCTTTTTGTCAATATCTTTCACCCCTACATCAAACTACACAATTAAGGATGTGATAAGGATGTATAGTGTTAACAGTAAATCTTAGAGTCTTGCTCAAGTGCACAACCAGGGAAATTTAACCTAGATACCATCAGATCCAGACATTCTTCCCTGTATAATCTTTAGTAACAAAAAAACCCTTATAAATAAGTTTTGTGACTTGTTTTTGGCCACTCTGCCGCCCACTCTTTTGACACCGGGTTATCGTTTGTCAGAATCACTCAGAGACAGTCGGCGTTGTTCATTCTTGACAGCCACTTGTCAATCCAAAAGTATCTCCCATTTCCATTTAGCCCCTGATGTCTGAACCGTTCTCAATCCGAGGTCGAGATATCCTTGTGGATGCGACGGCGGAGCGCGTGCGCGTGAAGGAGCGGCGAACGAGGCTCTTAATCTCCGAGTTTTGATAAGGGGACTAAAATAGTGCTCGTGGTTGCCGTGGAAACCTTTGTTTGGATCTAAAGTACATTCCTACACGCGTACGGGCCTCCTCCTGCTGCTGGATGTGTCATGTGAGTGCGCACTTCTTGCATCAGTGATTTGAAAAGAGGCAGAATATACATAATGAAGAGTCCTTGGACGCGGCAGCAGAAACAGGCGCCTTCTTAGCCCTTCTTTCTCGAGCCGGGAGCGTTTTAATACCTATCAGAGGAGCGCCGTCTTATTTGAGTTTGGGTCTGTTTCGCGAGCAAAGTGGTGTGAAAAATAGCTATTCAAAAGCCCAGATAAATATAAACATGAACATCTCCGCACACACCCACACAGGCACCCTCCCAGGTTAGCAGCATTCACGCTGGGAGCATGCAGCTAAATTGTGGCTAATATTGTGAAGTGCATCCTGGCTTATACATTTCAATGCGTCTTAAATTACATTTTAAATTTAGATGAGCTGTTTCACGTAGTTGACAAATGTGTTGTCTTGTTCTCCTGTTGCTATGAGAGGCCTCATTGCATCTCGTTAGATACAGATACACTGATATTTATAGCTTTTGTTAGGACGGCGGTTTCTGCTATAGAACGGCGCAACCGGTTTGACATATTTACTTGTCTTAGCTTTTTTATGTAAGTTGTCTATGTTAGCATTTTTTTCTGTTCTCAAGCCAATTATCCAAACAAAAGCTGAAAGCGCTCGTCAAATTGGGTTGCCAGATTCTAAAACCAATTTGCGCTTGTGTCTCTGTGGGCCATATGGCATTTAATCCCAGTTTAAGTAATCAGTAGGAGCACTTACATTCTAAAAGGAACAACACGTATTATGCTAAATGGACTTAACTATATCATAATTGTTTCCCTTCTCATTTACCCACATGAACGTTCAGAGTGATTCACGCATGTTCGAGTAATCTTTGTTCTCCTGCGTTCAAGACTTCCTGCTCGGATCTACCCTCGTTTTCACCTCCGCGATACACGCCCGCTGTGACATACGCACTCCTTTCTCCAACTTTATTTTCTTAATCAGTAAAACACATAGGATTTGGCATCGTACAGGCGGAGGCAGGAGCTGTCAACCCGGAAGTCAAAGGAGTTCGGGTTGAGGTTTGTTTCTTTTATGAAGCTGTTTTAGCTCCATGGGGCGACAGTAGTTCAGTCGGCTGGAGTGTTTGTCCACTGATTCGAAGGTTGGCGGTTTGAATCCCGCTCTCGACGTAAACATCATTGGTAGGGAATGCTGTTGTTGTGTCCTTGGGCAAGACACTTAACCCATCTTCCTTGAGGTAAAGCGCTTTGAGTCCCTTCAAGGAGGAAAAGCGCGATATAAAAATGTGACCTCTTACCATGTTGAGATTTAAAATGTCCAATATATAACATAATTTTCTGCAGGTGTCATAGATTATAACTATACAGCAAACAAAAGCATGTCGTCTTTAAGTTTACATTTTCAACAATTTCAATGTAAAGGCATTTATAAACTCGAAATGTGTTTTCAGAACATTTATAGCAGAATTCTGATACAAATAGATGTATTTAGTCACGCACATTTTCACATTTTTATACAGCGCTTTTTCTCCTTCAAGCCACTCAAAGCACTTTACATCAATGAACCACTCACCCGTTCACACACACATTCACACACCGGCGTACGCAGACACTCGGGGCGAGGTGGGTTAAGTGTCTTGCCCAAGGACACAACGACAGGATTCATGTGTGGGAGCTGGAATCGCGCCGCCAACCTGTGGGTCAGTGGATCTGAAAGCTCTACCAATGACGTTTAAGTCGAGAGCGGGATCCGAACCGCCAGCCTTTCGATTTACATTTCCCGTTTTTGTGTTTTTTGCTGAAAGTTTGAGGAAAACAATTAGACTTTTTTGTCATAATGAAGTTGTTTTTTTGTTTTTACTTGGACAATAATCACACTCCGTACATGTTTCCATACGTGTAGCGTCGCTTTAAACCGCGGACCGTCTTTGTGCACTCAGCTAATGTTGTGTGAAGTTTTGGGGAATGTGAAAATTAATGAACATTCTTCCATCAGCAGGACCCATTATGGCAGGTGATCGCACGAGGAGAATTTAATCAAATCCAATGTTTGATGATGCTTCAGCAATTTCCTCTGTAAACTCCTCCATTTGCATAGCTCGCTCACACCACTCTTCTTTTGGTTATTGTCAATAGTCTACTGTACCGCAGCCGACTCACCCACTGACTCTATGCAAATATCTGTGATCTATGCAAATAATGCAGGTACAGGCGCCGCGCATAGAAGAAGCTGGCTTTGTTTGCATATACTTCAGCCCACACACTTTACTAACACCCCAAACACTACTGAGGAAAAACACTGCTGTCACCTGTTTTACGCTCCAAATGTACTTTCATTATATATGTGCGAGATGAATAACTTATGGAGATGTTTTGTCACTGCAACTTTGAACGATGATGTCGACCCTTTCTGCATAGACTTTACGTGCTTATGCAAATTGTAAGCAAATACAGTATGTGATATTTGTAAATGGGGGTTTTAGGCGCCACGTAAATATCTTGTGGAATTCTGGGTCAAAATTTGAGATTTGTTGGCGCGGTTTTAAGTTTACCAATAATTAGACTGCTGCTCCTTTTGCTATTGGTGCCTCTTACGTACAATTTCTAGAGTTTTCTTTATTGGCTAAAAAGCAAAAATGGCACAATGTCGGACCTGATCATAATTAATTAGTGAAAATCTGCATATTAACTGAATTTTTACTTGACCCTCATCTCCTTTAAATGTTATAGGCCCATAGAATGTGGCGATGTCATCTGAAACCCTGCAAAGAAGTACAGTACTTTACTGCTTTTACTTTGTTAAGTACCGTATTTTCCGGACTATAAGTGGCGCTTTTTTCATAGTTTGGCCGGGGGTGCGACTTATACTCAGATGCGATTTATATGTGAAATATATGTTTTTTTCTTCATTATTGTGCATTTTTTGGCTGGTGCGACTTATACTCCAGTGCGACTTATACTCCAGAAAATATATATTTTTACTTGACTACATTTGAGAGCAGGTATCTGTACTTTCTACTCCACTACATTTTTTAACTGGATTGAAAAGTTAAAGTATTTTTTTGAGACCTATTGTTTGAGACCTGCAGGAAAGTTTAGTTTAGAGGGTTTATTTTTAACACGTTCACAGTTTGAGCAAACACAAATATACAAATAAAAACAGCTAGGGAAAAAAAAAAAAAAAAAAGTTTCTGCACAAAACGATTTTATCAAAATCACAACATTTGAAGCTTTAAATCTCAAACTCTGCTCAAAATACTTTTACTTTTTTACTCTTTATATTTACATTATTCAAATGGGTATTTTTCTGCTCCGGTATCTGTACTTTTACTTAAGTAACAAAATTGCGTACTTCTTCCACCACTGTTACTACTGCGACTGCGACGACAACGTGACCATCAGTCCTGACCACACCCACGACACCTAAAATGACCTTTTACGTACAGTATCTTTAAACGCTTTCATTTACTTCCAGCTCTGCACGAACTCAGATCCTTTGCTGAGCCTGTTGCCTGATTACGCAGACTGATCACTCTGTGTCTGTTATACAGAGCGACATCAGTCCGGTCCGCACGTCCTCTGTTACGTCTCAAGCCCGACCGCGTATTATCGTACAAGCAGATCGCAGACTTGAAGCAACGGCGCAAAACGGCCATAGAGATATATCAGCAAAAACATTATAGAAAAGCGAACAAAAGAGGCTTGGAACGATGGCGGTCTCCTTTGTTCTACCTTCACGTGTTTGCTGTAATTGTGTCGCTCATATTGTTGTTCCTGAATAACTTCTGTACGTGTTTATCATGATTTTGTAGAGTTATATTTTTTTTAGGTCTGTACATGCACAAAAAATTATGTTCTGTGAGTGGTCAGAACTTTAAACCTCAACATCTCAGAACCAGTGGTGGATGAAGTACTCAGTTTTGTTACTTAAAAGTAAAGTAAAACTACGGACACAGAGGTAAAAAGTTACTCAAGTAAAAGTAAAAATATCACATGAAAAAATCTACTTAAATCTACTTAAAAATGTACTTTAAGAGAAAAAAGTAAACGTATTTCACACAAGTGTTGTTAATTGATACATATTTTGGTCAACAGTAACGGTACGAATCAAGTAAACGTATTCACACAAGTGTTGTTAATTGATACATATTTTGGTCAACAGTAACGGTACGAATCAATTTCCTAATTTTTCTCATGAATTTTGTGTATTTATTTTCGTTTGTTCAAAGACGAAGCGTGAACTCGAAAACTTTAGTCAGGATGTTACCACGAACATGGTAAAAATAACCCCTCAAATCATATGAAAGGTACTTTTTACTTTTCAGTCCTGTTCAAAAATGTAGTGGAGTAGAAAGTACAGATACCTGAAGTAAAAGTAAAAAGTATCCACTGTAAAATGTACTTAAGTAAAGTGCAGATACCTAAAAATTCTACTTAAGTGCAGTACTTTACCACTTGTACTACCACTGCTCAGACGTACCCAGAACGCAGATAGAACCTTATCGTTCTATGATGTGTGATTATCCCAAGCTCTTTTACCTATTTACTTCCTAATTTCTTTATACGCTCTTTGGAACAGGTGTATTTTTGGGCAGGCAGTTTGTAAATACAGCAGTAAAAACTCCTGTTTACACGACCCGATCCAACATCAACTAAAACACATTTAGTCAAAGTATCTCCGTCTTGGACAACTTTCAAATGTGACACAAACTTGATTTTTCTTTGGCACAACAAAATGACAACTCGGCATAAATATTTTCAAAAACCCGCCGAGGAGAGCGACGCGGGTTAGGGTCGCGACTAAAGACAAGGATTTTAGGAAAAAATCAGACTGACAGAAAAGTCTGGTGAAACTGATTTGGCGAGGTGTCTCTCTCTTAGCCACAATGTACCGTAGCCATAGCAACTGCGAGCCGGCATCTCCTGACTGGAACGAGGGAAGGATTTGTGATTCATATCCAAACAACAACAGGCCGCAAGTCCAAATATAGTGAGGTGCACCGCTACCCCTAGACAGGCGGGCTGACAGCTGTGAGGGGAGGGGCCAGACGCAACACAAATAAACAGAAATCTCATTCGGGCTCCCTCCAAAGCGCTCCGGCGGTCGGCGTTTTGCTTTAAGGGCCCGTCACGGCGGCCATTTTGACCGGAGCTGACAAAATGTGCGACGAGAAGTAATGAGTTTTTTGTTGTCGTTACTGTACGGCTGAGGGACGGAGATAACAGAGACCTAACTGGACGAGCCTCGGGGCAGACGGCACTGTTTTCATACAAATGACGTTCACGCATATTTGATTGTTTCTACGGTTTTACATAAATCACGACTTGAAAGTCTCCATGTAGTTTCTTTGGAAATTAACTTACTAAATTTTACTGTGAAGCTAGACTAATGATGCACAGTGGGGAAAGAAGTACTCAGTTTTGTTACTTAAGTAAAAGTATCACATGAAAAAAATCGACTTAAGTAAAAGTATTAAAGTACACATGTAAAATTTGACTTTAGCGCAGATTTTGAGATTTAATAAAGCTACAAAAGTATTGATTTTGATATAGATTTGTGTTGAAATTGATTCAGCAGAAACTACTGAATTATTTTTTTAGGAGTTGTAGGAGTGAAGACGTGGACACTGCCTTATATCTGTCTGAAGGGGGGAGCTAACTACACTGAAACTAACCCACCTGGCTAGTCTGTATGCTAATAGTCAGTATGCTAATAGCCAGGATGCTAATAGGCGTGAGAGCACCCATTAGAAAACTAACCACCTGGCTAGTCTGTATGCTAATAGTCAGTATGCTAATAGCCAGGATGCTAATAGGCGTGAGAGCACCCATTAGTGGCCTGAATGATTATGCTAAATATGACTCAGGCACAGTTCACACTTAGTGCAGCTCATTAGACCAGCCAACAAACAAAAACTATAAACAATAGGTGTTTTCAGTTTCAGTGTAGTTAGCTCCTCCCTTCAGACAGACATAAGGCAGTGTCCAGCAGCAATCTGACCTGAACTGAAGAAGTGGCTTGGATGAGCAACCAAACCAAGTCTTCACTTCTACAACTTTTTGTCCAGTTGACAGATTTCAATTTTTTCTTTTACTATGGATCAGACCTGGACGACTGAGGGGTCACACAGACGTCTTTACTGCTTTTACTTCATTAAGTTCTACCACTGATGATGTATTAGTCTTATATAGAGCTATTCCAAATGCTTCACATTTTCAAGCATTATTCACTCACACCAGACTCAGTTAAAAGAAAAAGTCAATTTTGGATCTTATAGGAACTTTAATTTCTCACTAAATTTACCAGGTTGTTGCTGTAGATGAGAATTGTAAAAATGAACCTACCTGGATAAAATTTTAAAAATCTACTAATGAGTTGAGGACTCTGAGGACTTCAGGGACCGGCCTCCTGCTGGTGCCCAGAGTCAGGACTAAGCCAGGACCAAACCAGGACCAAACCAGGACCAAACCAGGACTAAACATAGAGAATCAGCGTTTGAGTTTTCTGCAGCTAAAACCTGGAACATTCTTCCTGAAGATGTGAGACAGGCCTCTACTTTGACAATGTTTAAATCCAGGCTCCAAACGGTTCTGCTTATCTGTGAATATGACTGAAAGGTTTTTATTCTGCACTCTTCTCTTTTAATGATAATTTCATGATGATTTTTTATGTTTTGATTTGTTTGTATTGTGATTTTAATGTCTTTCTTATTCTGTAAAGCACTTTGAATGACTTTGTGTATCAATCGTGCTATACAAATAAACTTGCCTCGTTTTAAATAATTTCTTTTGGAATTTGAACCTCATCCTGTAATGATAAATAAGCAACTTTCCTGACTCCTTAAAGGTCCCATATTATTTTCTGATCTATGTTGTTTCTTCATCACAAACAGACCTGGAGTTGTGTGTTGTTTCATTCACACATGTTTAACACACAAACCCTGCATATTTAGGTTGAGTTCTTCTCTCAAACAGAAAACACTCTGTTCCACCTTGTGATGTCATGCGGTAATACAAGTGCTCTGCTGTGTTTTTAAACTCCATACACCTTGAATCTAGAATCATTTGGATAATTTCAGCCCTGGATTTGCCTGTCTGTACTGAACGAAAGTTAAAATGTAGCTGTTAACTTGAAAACTACCACTTCCTGACATCACAAGGTGGATCGGAGCATTTTGAGCTTTGGAGATGTAGACAGACTAATAATAAAGTGTTACTCAAACGTGTGAACGAAGCAAAACACAACTCCAGGTATGTTTTTGAGGCGGTAGCAAGATTATAACATGGCTTAAACCTCACAAGAGTCAATTTTGCGTAATGTAGGACCTTTAATAGGACACACTCCAAAACCAAAATTGTCGATCGAGCTGCTTATGTTTTTCATGCCAGTTTTTATTTATTCATTATTAACCACCAAACTCTCTACGCGACTCACAAGTAACTTCCATTTCCAGCCCTCCAAACGGCCTGTAACTCGTGAACCCTTTCATGGCGACAATATCATTATTTGTGCGTTTATAGCCCAAACTTTTGCTTTTGTAACCATTTTGCCTTCTCCTGGTTCTAACGCGGCACACCAATCAGAGCCGCTCCTGCTGGGCCCACTGTACGGCAGCTGCAGCTCATTACCAATCAGAAGAAAGGAGGAGACGGTCCCCCGGGAGACGCCGCTTTGGACCAGTGTCAAAGCTAACACACAAAGGATGCTGTTGTTTTAGTCCCGTGTGCAGAGGCGCGTCGTTCGCACCTTACATCTGTTGGTGCGTGGTTGCTAGGTGGCCTTGTTCGTACCTTTTAAAGTTATTTTGCATCGAAAGGCAAATTGTTGGTTTGTTTAAAAAGACGGCAAAATAATCGGGTTCTTCTCGCATTGTTGTCTGCTGTTTACATTGCTGTCTTGTGTTGCAGTTTATCTCAGTTGCCTTGGCGCAGTTTTCTGATCAGAACTTTTGGTTGTTTTTTTGTTTTTTTTTCAAAGCTTTACAGTATTTGTAGCTCATTTTTTGGAAGGTTGGTTTTGGTTGATCATTTGATTCAAGCATGTGTCTGAACGGGGCTTAAGTGTTCGCCTTGTTTTTACAATACCACAGGTCCGTTCACATGCGGTAAAGGACGTTGGCTCAAACTCTGTCACTTTCAATATGGAAATTCAAACAGAACAGCAAAAAACTACGATTTGTGAGCGCCTAAAATCTAGTAAAAAGATACACAGGCCACGGATCCGCGGAGATGTTGGCATATAGCAAAAGTAGCATCGATGCGTTTGCTATTCCAACATCTTTCCATTTTCGTCAGCATAAACAGCCTATCTTTGATCACATACTACCAGCGGTGGAATGGAACAGATGGAGCAGATATCTAAACGCATTTTTAGATATCTACACTTTACTTTTTACTTTTACTTCACTACGTTTGAGAGCAGGTATCTGTACTTTCTACTGCACTACATTTTTGAACTGGCCTGAAAAGTAAAAAGTACTTTTCATATGATTTGAGGGGTTATTTTGACCATGTTCGCGGTAACATCCTGACTAAAGTTTTCGAGTTCAAGCTTCGGCTTTGAGCAAAACAAAAATAAATACACAAAATTCATAAGAAAAGTTAAGAAATTAATTTGTATTGCTACTGTTGACCAATATATGCATCATTTTTAAATCTGTATAACTACATTTAACACTTTAACAAATGAACAACACTTGTGTGAAATACTTTTACATTTTACTCCTAAAGTACACTGTTAAATACTTTTACTTAAGTTGATTTTTTCACGTGATTTTTTTTACTTTTACTTGAGAAACTTTTTACCTCTGCATTTGTACGACAAAACTGAGTACTTCATCCACCGCTTGTACGACAAAATTGAGTACTTCATCCACCGCTGCATAATGCAAAATTTAGTTTGCGATTGGTAATGTGAGCGTTTACATAATACAACACAGACGAAGCTTTTCCAGCCCCAAATCCGCATGTGTAAAGTGTGAATCCCAATGTCAGGTCTGAGAGTTTCGATGGTGACACTAGATTTTGAGGGACGATCGATCTGTTGTGAATGTAAAAAAGCATTTCAACCTGGAAAGACTCAGACGGACACGAAAGAAAAGTATTAGTTGGCTTTGTTGAATGAGTCGTCGTTGGCGCTCAGACCCCGGCAGAAGACGTGAAGAGGAGGAGCGGCGGGGAGGAGTAACAGGAGGAGGTGACGGAGGCTGAGGAGCAGGTAAACTCCGGAGAAGCGGTGAGGTAGACGGGAGCGGACTTAGGTCTTCCGGGCTGAACTTACGCTAACTTCCTTTTGCCGAGATTACATTTTGTTTTGGATAACTCAAATTCTGTTTAGGATTTTGTGTGAGCAGTTTTGCAAATGTCGATTTTTTAGAGGTGTGTCAAAACGATTAAAAAATGTGAATGCATCGCTCGAAACAATTCATACAAACATCAAACAACTAGGTGATTCTTACATGTTTTTGAATGGTTTGTCCAAATAGATGAGAGTCACGAAACTGAACAAACAAACAAACAAAATGAAATTATTTGAAATACTTATTCAACCTTCAAATCTTTCTACTTTTCTAAAACATTAGGGCATTTTTGTGTTTGTTTCCCCAAAGAGCAAATGCTTTGGTGAACTGTCCCAATTGCTTTTGTACAATTGTCTCCTGATGGCGATTTCGGTGTCTGTGTTTAGAAACGATGAGGTAATATTTCAATGTTTTGAATGGTTTGTCCATAGCAACGAGAGACACTTTAATGAATTTTGAACAGTCTGGCAAAACCAAATTACAGTGTAAGAAAGAGCAGACGATTGTACAAAATCATTAGAGATACTGCACCGAAGCCTGTGCTGTGTGGAAAAACAAACACAAAAATGGGCTGATTTATAAAAGTAACTGAAAGATTGACGGTTGAAAAACGACTTGCCAAAGCAGTTGAGAAAAACCATGATTATTTCTTTGTCTGAGAGTCCTGATGTCAGACAAGGCACTTGACACACTTACAATATTACTCTTTTAATGTTTGCTCAGTTAACAATTCAGAGCCCATCAAATAAAGAGTTATGAGTCAAAGTGCGAAAAAGTGTCAGTTAGTGTTTGGGAAAGAAGCTAAAAGATGCACTTTGTGATTTTGAATTAATTTAAAGCAAAAATCCAAACATGTCCGCACCAAAGAAGAGCCTCATTTGAAAAGACGACTTAATCAGGGTTGCGCGCTCTACCGACTGAGCCGCAAACCCAGAGTAACCCGAATTAAAGGGCCCATATTACGCTATTTTCTGATCTATGTTATAATGTTTCCTCATCACAAACAGACCTGGAGTTGTGTTTTGTTTCATTTACATACGTTTAACACACAAACCCTGCACATTTAGGCTGAGTTCTTCTCTCAGACTGAAAACACTCTGTTCAACTTGTGACGTCATGTGGTAATACAGGAAGTGCTCCACTGTGTTTTTAAACTTCATACACCTTCGCTGGAATAATTTGGATGATTTCAGCCCTGGAATTGCCAATCTCTACTGAACAAAAGGTAAAATGTAGCTGTTTACATTAAAACTACCGCTTCATGACATCACAAGGTGGAACAGAGCATTTTGAGCTTTGGAAATATAGACGGAATAATAATAAAGGGTCACTCAAACATGTGTGAATGAAACAAAACACAACTCCGGGTATGTTTTTGAGGAGGTAACAGCGTAATAACACAGATAAAACCTCACAAGAGTTAATTTTGCGTAGTATAAGACCTTTAAAATACACTGAGCCTACGCAGTGACTTTTGACTGTATCGCACTAATCACGTACAGTATTTTGGATCTGTGTTAAAGCCAAGCTCTTACGTATTAGGTTATAGGTTAAACTGAAGGAGCTCGAGACCTGGCAGTGACCAAGAGAGACAAAATCAATCCAGCTCAAATACTGTTTTGATGCTTGTTGTAAATGTCAAAAAGATAACAGCCACGGTGTGTGTGTGTTTGTGTGTGTTTGTGTGTGTTTGTGTGTGTGTGTGTGTGTGATTCAAGCCAGCACAACAATTTGGGAAAACACAGAAGCGTTTTTCAAAAATGTGTTTGGGGAAATTACATGTTTTTCAAAAATGTCAGGGTTTCTTTTAAAATGTTGCGGTGGTCAATTCCTTGGAGATTATGATTGTGCATGTACCGTGCCAGTAATGTCCGAAGGTTGAGAGTGCTGGCGTTGGACTGGTTTGGTTTAAAAAGTTGTAGTGAAAGCACCGTGAAGCAATGCCAGGTGGAATTAAGGGTAAAGTATTGGTACTTTGCAGCCGATATCACCAACAGTCCCTGGAGTGTGAAGCTAACTGAAAGCACTACTCTGTTAGAAGCTCTGTTACTCAAGTTAGACTTAATCTGAGCTTTATTTTGACACAGTCCGACCAGAAAGAGCTGATTTGGTTGGAACTACAACAGGTGAGATGATTTGTGCGCTTAAAAAAAGTCTCTCACACATAAAATTACAGTCAAGATAGCTAGCATTAGCCAACAGCTTTTCAGTTAGTCACTCTCACGTTTTTGTTCAACATGAAACTCCTCAATCCATTTTGTATTTTTTCTGAGTTTTATTTTTGAGTTTTCAGACCTTAAAATCTTTGAAAAATGTGTCTGCGTTTGCTAATGTGTGCATTGTGTCACCATGGTAACTGCTGAACATTCCACCAGTAGAGATACATGTAGAATCCCCCCCAGCGTGATGTCACTGCAAAGCATCACTGGCTTTAAAGACAAATTTATAGAAACATTTTATCGATAGGAGTTTGACAAGTGCTCTTTGTAGTAAACGCTTTGGACCAAATTTGAATTGTGCCATCTTTGCGCCAAATCGATAGGTCGGCTGGGCTGGAAACACCTCGGGGTCCCACCGGAGGAGCTGGAGGAAGCGTCTGGGGAGCGGGAAGTCTGGGAGTCCCTGCTTTGACTGCTGTCCCCCCGTGACCCGGCCCCAGATAAGCAGAAGAAAATGGATGGATGGATCAGTAGGTGCCACTTTACAATAACTACATCTTAATTAGCCTTAATAAAGCATGAACAAAGATTTAATTCATAGTGGACAAATAGTTTATTAAGAGTGATTCAGGCTTAGTTACTACTGAATGAAGGAGTCGTACGGTTATGAGTGAAAGTATTAATCCAGGAATTACTAGAATGAACTATTGTTACAAATATTCTATTTGTAAGTATTTGTTCATTATGAAGTAAGTCTTTGTTCATGCTTTATTAAGGTCTGTTACGCCCCAGACCTCCAGCTCCTCCGGCTCCTCCGGCTCCTCCGGCTCCTCCGGCTCCTCCTACAGCCACATATGTCAAGTCCGTGCTGCTGATCCCTGTTTCTGTGTGCAGGCTTTGAACCGACAGACCTCTCCTGCGATTGGTGCATTGCTCTCAATCTAGCACCTGATTGGTTCCTGGGCCCTTTGTGGTGATTGGTGCGACGCCCGAGAGCCTGGCCACTCCTGGACCTTCACCTGGAGCTGCCACACTTTTAAAAGGTCCCGCTCCCTGCCACTCCTTGCCGCTTGTTTTCTGTCAGTGAACCGCATGCCGCTTTTGTGATTAAAGGCACATTACGTCACCTTCGTGTTTTTGCGTGATGGTCTCGCAGTAAACTGTTTTCAGCTGAGACAAACAGCATGTCCTGGATGTGTGCGCGTGAGCAGCACACACTGAAATGATAATAAAGTTCTTTCATTTGAAAATTGAAAGCACACTGTGGAATATTCTCCATGGACATAGATACATTTCAGGCCATACTGTGGAAAATTATAGACAAGGGAACAACATTTCCATGGAAACAAGCAGGGAGCAGTTTTTCAGCTTTTCAAAATCAAAATGAAAAAAAAACATGCTTTCTATTTTTTGGCTGAAAAAGTTACATACTGTGGCTTTACATGTTTATGTTACCAATCAATAAGTGACCCATTGTGTGTGATCGATGACAAACTCCTGCACCTCCTGACGACTGAGCTGTAGATTTAGGACGTCTCCGCCATCATCACATGACTTCATCTGTGAAACGACCAAACAGAGAATATATTTCCTCGGTCGCCTCGGGTCATTCGGGGCCACTCCGCTCCACTCCTTCTGTTCTTCAGCTCTGTCACCCTCAGTGCGCTGCAGTGCTGTGGTGCCGGATGGTACAGCCGCCTCTCAGTCGCCGCAAAATCTGAGACATTTGATTAAAATATGTTCAAAGATGTGGGCCAACCCCTGGACAAGCTGTTTGAGGCTGCGCACCATAATAACACCATGTGGCCAAGAACATCTCTGAACCCAGCCATGTTCTAAACGCAGAATATGCGCCGCTAGCATCCAGGCGTAGATACTGTGTCCACACTTAAACAGGGTCAGGCTCAAACAGTCCTTAATACATCAGCTTCAATCATGAAACCAGTGATGCCACGATGAGCAGAAGATCTTTGTTAAACCGTCCTGTGTGTTTATGTCTCGGCGTGATGTCCTTGTGTTGTAAGTGACGGACCTAATCTAATCTAACTATGACATCACGAGGAGCCTTCGAAACGTGATAACAGCCACGAGGATGCATATAGCTGTACTAAAACATACACTGGTTCTAACTCACTCCCCACTGTCCCTGTCATAGCAGCCATCCTCTAAATGTCAGTGTTTTCTGGGCTTCCTAATGCGTTCCTAAAATAGACCGTTGCTCCTCCACGGCTGCGCCTCAGAGTGTGAGTCACAGCACAGGCAGCGGCAGCGGCAGCAGAGGCACCACCATTTCCTCCCCAAAGCCAATTAAACATGCATGGGGGGTGTCTGCGGCGCCCTCCCGAAATCCAATAGAACGCCGTGGTCACACTCTCGCCTATCCTTACCGCTCGTATTCTTTCGCCAGCGCTCTACTTTTTCCCCCTTTCCCCCCAATTAGAGTGAATTCTCTGAGGTAGACAGCAAGGACCTGTTGAGCAATAATATTTCTGTGACAATGTGCTGGAGGAAAGTGTAGGTAAGGGTGTGTTGTAATAGTTAACACAGGTTGCGCCATGCAATTTCTCAGGTTACCCGAGCAAATAGTCGTGTCGGTGAGGACAGGTGAGGACAGGTGAGGGGAGGACGACAGATCCAGACGTCAACTTAAGGCGTTAACGTAAATGAACTAAACATGCAGAATATAAGAGAAGAACTGACGTCGTCCTCAAATACTACCAGCAGGGGAGTTGACAGGGGTTGTCCCAGGGTCTTAGGGGCCCAACATTGCTGCTGTTGATCTCATGAACACTTTATAATATCTGTACCAATTGACTGGACACTTTATAACATCGGTCACCTTAATAAGTCATGTTTACACTGTTGTTCTGATGTTGTTGTTGTTGTTGTGTTGTATATATTTACCTCTATGTCTATTTTACTTTTAAGCATATCTTTCTTAACTATATATAATAGCTATATTGCTGCTTTTTTATATTATTATTATTCAGTGTTTTATGTTGCACTTTATCACCGAAGAAAGTTCCTAGTTTGTGAATTGTGTTCACTGACAATGGCAATAAAAGTCTTCTGATTCTGAAATTGGACCCTCTTCCTATTAATTTATATTAGTGGGGGGCCCATAAGTCTTCTGTTCTGAAATTGGACCCTCTTCCTATTAATTTATATTAGTGGGGGGCCCATGTTAGGCTTATTGCCCCGGGCCACCAAATTTCTGTTGACGGGCCTGACTAGTACTACTACTGTTAACAAGCTATGCAAAATCAGGATGCAAATCGCTCCATGCTACAAGACACACTGGCTCTAGCTAGCAGTTAAAATTAGCTGTTGTGGTGTTGTTTACTCCTTACTTCTTTGAGTACTGTTTTCACCATTACTGTTAAAATTAGTCGTCTACGATCCCTGAGTTTCAAGTGATGAAATTTTCCAAACATATTAATATAACTTGGCATCAATAACAGGAAATCACATGTATATTGCATTTGAACTGAGAAACCTCCATGTGTTTCAGAGCACACACATTCATAGACACGAAATTCTCAACGCACTTGGCGAGCCGCTACTACCCGGAGTTACTTCAAATCGAACGCTCCTTGACATACAAACGAATGGTGGAGCCAATGCCCATATTAAAGTATATAACATGTTTATTTCATGATATTTATGTCATGTATCTGCTCTCCTCACAGTCACATGTAAAAGACGAGGTTCAGCGTCAATAGATGTTTACCTGACACACAAAAGTTCACAAATCTCAATTAAAAATGTGTTAGCCATTAGCGCAAATGCCACTTTTCCACGCTAATTATTATCTAAAATAAGACGCCAAAAGGTTTACACACTCAACAATGACTTTAAAAGAGGATCTGTCTCGTGTTAATGTGGTCAGTGGGTTGGTATCAGCTGACAACCTCTGGATTATTCATAATTTACGATTTTTGCGGAATAATGGTAACGGCTATAGGGAAAAATAACAGGGGACTGACTCCAGTGTTCTAAAATCTTTCCGGACAAGCTGAGTTGCCAAATGGACGACAGCATTAGCAGTGAACGCCGCGTCAACTAATGATATGTCTGTGTTTCAGAGTGATGAAAAATTAGCACTGTTGCCATAGCAATTAACTTTTCAAAACCAAATCATCTGTCCTCTGAATTCTGAATGGTGTAAAGCCCTGAAAATGTCGCCTATAAACAGGAAGCTGGAACCCATAAATATAACAATGTTTCTCGCTCGACATGTCGACAAAACACTTGTAAGACCCATATTACTAACTTCACAAGAGCAGATATTTTCCAGCTAGATCATTCTGGACACTGCAATATCATGGAATTGTGTGATCTAATGAAAAGATTCTTGTCCCAGCCACGTCCCATTCCCTTCTACTCCATCTGTGCATAACTAGCCTCCACATTAGCTGACTGTGTCCGGTGCATATAGCCTGGCGCTTAGTGGTGCAGAAGGAGGAAATGGAATGGAAAGCCTCAAATGTCATATTGTATATGGATGGGCAGATTTTCCACATTTAATCAAATTCAAAGCCGCTTTAAATGTCATTGTTGCTTTAATTAACAGAGAGCACAGTGTTGTATCAGGCTCACAATGGGGACGGCTTGTTACCGCTCCAGTCATTTGTATTCATAAAGCTTCATTCCACCATGTTGCATCATCTGGGGGATCGCGCGGAGAGGAGGGCCAGCGCATCAGATTCAAGTAAGTCAATCAAGCAATTAACACCTGCTATTTATAAGCCTGCCATCAGTTTAGTGGAGACTTCAGGGTTGCTGTGTGAAAATGTTTTCTGCGTGGCGCTTCTGAATCCCCGTGTTTTGGCTTGTGACTGCAGCAGAGTGTATACTGGCCTGAGGTTGGACTGAACACATTGGTTTAATATATAGAGCAATGACTATCAATCTCAGACTTTTCTTAGTACCAACATTTTTTGCCTCCCAAACTACATTTAAGATAGGACTTTACCATTGACGTACACATTCTAAACAAGGAGTAACGCAAAGAAAAACTAACATATTGATTAAATTAAGTCTTAATTCAGCAAATATTTGAACTGCAGAGGAATTTGTCACATACCACCTACAGGAGCTTGTGTACCACTCATAGACCGTTTATATAAATGGACATAGCTAACCTGCTACTCGTTGTGTTCCAAATATGAAGCGAGCATGGATGCGCTTCCGGCTCCAATTCACTTTCTATTAAAAAACTGCTGCCCCTCTCTCCATAACCGCTGCTGTCAGGCTCGTCATTTTGGTCTTAAAATTTTCATATTAACCCGCTCTACGGGTTCTGGACACGTCCCGCTGGGAGGAGGCCCCGGGGAAGACCCAGGACACGCTGGAGGGACTGTGTCCTTCCGCCGACCTGGGAACACCTCGGGATTCCACCGGAAGAGCTGGAGGAGGTGTGTGTGGAAAGGAAAGTTTGGGCCTCCCTGCCTCCATGACACGGCCACAGATAAAGCGGAAGAAAATGGTCTGGTATGATATGGTATCCCGCGCTACATGATCCTGGTATTTTTATTTTGTTACAAATCAGGAGCCTTTTCTCCTTGAGATCACTCCCAATAGCATTAGGAGCAGGTTTGATTTACATCGTTGGTACCCGCTACCTGCTAAACCAGCTGTGCAGGCGTGAAGGGGCTTTACCTCCAACAGCCTCGCTTTGGATTGGCTCTTTGGTTGCCATGATACTCACGTTCCGAATTCCAAATATCGAACTCGGCTCCAAATTCTCCTCTATAACTGCTCTAGTCTCGATGAGCTTCATTTGACTGGAGCCGAACGCTATGGGTGACGTCACACTCACTCAAGTCCAATTCTTTATAGAGTCTCTGCTTTAGACCCTTCATTTCAATTTCAAGTACAAATAATAGGATAGAATAGAATAGTAGGATTCGGATTTTTTGACATTTAAATGAAATATTATGAACCGTTTATGATTTCCAAAATGTGTTTTCTGACATTACACCTGCTACATCCCCGTCCCGTCATCCATTGCTATTAATTAATCACACAATAAACAGATTGGTTCGTCTCCTTTTTAAGAAAATTCTAGCACTTGTCATGCCTTTGGAGCTACTAGACTTGTCACCTCGTAAGACACAGCCAAAGCCGTTCCCCTTGAAGCAAAAGAAGCAGGGAGTCGGGAAGATAACACAGGCAGGCAGCACTAACCGATCAGAGCGCTCCAACTGAGATATGACCCACATAGACCACTGCTCATTTAATCAGCCTGCTACTGGCAGCATGGCGCCACGCAAGGCAAGAGGAGGCATTGCTAACAGGAAGGAAAGGTGGCAGAGACGCTTAGATGGATGGATAGGCAGTTCCTCCTCGCTTTTTTTTTCCGAATCTGTATTAAGCGGACTGTGATTTTGACGGGGGAGATCTTTCTTATTATTATTCTCCAAACCGCCATGATTATTTTCTCAGACTTTTCTGACAAAGTGAATCTACGATCAAAGCGGATGAGGCACGGAGCGAGCCTTTAATATTAGAGATGCCGTGCAGGGTTGCGACGGCCGTTTGCAGTAGTTGGTTTTGAAATGTACCAACAACATCTTGGAGCTCTTGATGTTTATGCTTTCTGTGCGTGCACTACTTCCTGCTTTCATGAAGATAATGCAGATGTAATATAAAGGCGGAGGCACGTAATCAATATCACGATTGAACGCCTGGACTCTTGACGATTTGTAATGATCTCAAAAACTGAAAACAGAGGGGTTTTCATGACCAAATTCTACTTTTTGCATTTTATATTTCTTCATTTTGTTATATTTCTTCATTTTGTTACTCAGACTTTAAAGAGGAGATGGGCAGGCCTTGGATGAGAATGGCTGTTTTGGCTTTAACGCAAAATGATTTTATAATGCAACTGGAAACATTTAAAGACATATAATAATAAAATTTGAATAAATAGTTTGCCTATTCGTTTCTATTTCTACATTTTACTTCCTGGTTGGACACGGGCAGCAGGTGTGACGTACGTAGAGGTAATTCCATAACCGTTATCTGGCAACCATAATGTCAACATGGGCCAAAGCAAAAATGGCAGTTTATAACTTTTTTATGAAGGTTTAGACTGTCAGAAAAATGCCTTTCTTGTGCGTAAATTGTGTCTGCATGAGAGAATAACATTTGAAAACTGTGACTTTTACCAGTATTGCAGAACAACATCAGTAAGTCTCATAATTGAAACAAGACGGCTGTATAACGCACATGTGCCTCTCCTAAATGCGTTCATTGTTATTTCTGAAAAACACTACAAAAACATTTAATTTTTTTGTTCATTCAAGAGCCACTGCCAAAATGCTCTGTCTCTAGTGTTGTCTCAGATTTAGAAATTACTTACTAAACCTTCTTTTATGGGCTGACAACTTGTTAATTTGATTTATGACAAAAACATGCTCACTTCTAGAGGAAACATCTGCCGGGAGTATTTTGACGAGAGCTTTGCCGGGCCAGAGTCTGTATGACGTAAAGTGGTGTGTAACCCAAACCTCAGCATATGTCAGTGTATCGCGGCGCGCAACTTGGCTCCGGCGGATCAGACTATTTTAAAGTGCGGTGGCAGCACAAGCAGGTGACTAATCTCATTAAGAAAGGTTGTGTTCCTTGAGTGAGGGCCAGAGAGTGAGTCAGGGGACTGCATGTGTGTAAGGATGCTGCTAACACAACAGCACAACACACAACAAGCAAATATAGTCATTGTTTGGATTTGATTGTGTTTTACATTTACCATGTAGATATAAATAAAGTAGCCTATATAAAAGAAATGCATTTTTTTTACTATGGATCATACCTGGACGACTGAGGGATTAACATAGACTGTATATATAAATGGACGTAGCTAACCTGCTAGCCGCAGCGTTCCAAATAGGAAGTGAGCATGGCCGCGCTTCCGTCTCCATCGATTTTGGCTCCAATTCACTTTCTGTTGAAAAACTGTTGCCCCTTTCTCCATAAATACTGCTGTCAGGCTCATCATTCTGACCTTAAAATGTTCATATTATCCCGCTCTACTTGATCCTGGTGTTTTTATTTCGCTATTTTGTCCATAAATCAAGATATGAACATTAATAAGAGACAAATCAGGCGCCTTCTTTCCCCGAGGTCGCTCCCACTAGCGTTAGCAACAGGTTTGATTGACAGCGTTGCTAAGCGCCCGCTGCCTGCTAAACCAACGGCGCGGGCGGGAAGGGCGTTACCTTCAACAGCCTCGCCCCGGATTGGTTCTTTGGTTGCTATGATACTCACGCTCTGAATTCCAAATCTGAAACTCGGCTCCAAATTCGCCTCTGTAACCGCTCCAGCCTCGATGAGCTTCGTTTGACTGGAGCCGAACGCTGTGGGTGACGTCACGCTCACTTAGTCCACGTCTTTATCCAGTCTATGCGCATTACACAGACAAGGCGGCGTATACTTGTATCCCTTTTGGTTTGAACGTGGTAAACAAAAGATGAACATCCTAACGGTCATAAGCTTGAAATAAAAATGAATCAATCAATCAATTACATAACAAAACATTTGAGATTCATTGAAAAGGGGAAAGTTTGCATGACTCAGTTTGAAAGAATATTACTTTTTTCAATTTGGTAGCGGTAAAAGGGGCAGTAGTAATAATAGTCGATTTAAGCAGGGGTGTGGCATCAAATTCTGGGCCCTGGACACTAATTATCTTGGTGGGCCCGCACTAGATTGTGTCTAATAAAAAGTGCCCAGTACTGCGTTTGTGAGGGGACCCTCCCTGCACTGGGCCCTGGGTAAACAGTACCTTTTACCCCCCCAAGTCCGACGCCCCTGGACCTGAGCTGGAAGTGATCACAAACCCAACCAGGTACCAGTTTCTTTAAGAACATATGTTTAGATAAGACAATGAGACGTGGAGATAAAAGTGTTGCCCTGATAATCAAACCGAACAGTATGTGTGTAATATTTGCAAATAAATATTCAAATTATAATTCCATTTAGCAGTGAGCCTCTTTATTTGGAAGTGGGTTTGTATCGTTTACCTTTGAGAATGGGCGGTTTTGTTAACTCAAGTACAAAGGAAAGTACAAAGGCTGTGTTGAGAGTGATGTTATTTTTACACCGCAGCCTTCTCACTTCTATAAGAATCAGTGAGTTTGTTTGTTAGTCTGTGATTGAGCAAAGCTTTGGTCCTTATCTTGGGTAATTCAAATAGACAAATCCTTTTTGAACAAATAGAACGATGCATCTCTCTAATTAACCTAATATGTGGAGGGCCACCTGCAGAACAACAGCAAAAAGCCTTGTGCTGCAGTACAAGACTGTTAACGCACAAACTTCTTTCACCAAAACATATCGTTAACATCGTTACATTTAAAGGTCCTATATTACGCAAAATTGACTCTTGTGAGCGTTAAGCCATGTTATAATGCTGTTACCTCATCAAAAACATACCTGGAGTTGTGTTTTGTTTCATTCACATGTTTGAGTAACACTTTATTATTAGTCTGTCGACATCTCGAAAGCTCAAAATGCTCCGTTCCACCTGGTGATGTCATGAAGCAGTAGTTTTGAAGTTAACAGCTACGTTTTACTTTTAATTCTGTAGAGATTAGCAATTCCAGGGCTGAAATTATCCAAATGATTCTAGTGACGGTGTATGGAGTTTAAAAACACAGCGGAGCACTTCCTGTATTACCACATGACATCACAAGGTGGAACAGAGTGTTTTTTTGTTTGAGAGAAGACTGCAGCCTAAAAATGATGTGCGAATGAAACAAACACAACTATGTTTTTGATGAAGAAAGAACATTATAACACAGATCAGAAAACAGCGTAATATGGGCACTTTAAGATTTGATCAAATATCTTGCTTATTCTTTTCTATTTTCTAAGTTTGGTGAAGTTTATAGTTTTACTTCCTGGTTGGACACAGGCAGGTTCCTGACAATCATAATGTTAACATGGGCCAAAACAAAAATGGCTGTTTATGACTAGACTAAACAAAATACATGACAACACAATTACTTTTTAATAAAGTTTTAGACTGTCAGATAAGTGCCTTCCTGGTGCGAAAACTCCCTCTGCATTTTTGGATGGAGTTTTCAGAACCCACCGCTACTTCCTGCGTTTTAGTACTTTTCTTTTCAAGTTATTTTTTCTGCCACTGAATTTATGTAAAACTATGATAAATATTCATCAGTCAGATACCATCCACCCAAAGCAAGTCATAATTAGAAAAATATGAAAACCTGTCATAGGCACATACGCGAACAGTAACAGTATCACAGATGAGCAGCTCTTTTCCCAAGTTCTATACCATCAGTTTTATAAAGCGGCCCACATCTTTTGCCAGATATTCATTTACTCTCAAAAGAGCAGTGCTGGAAGGTAACGAAGTACACGTAGTAAAGTACTGTACTTAAGTAGAATTTTTAGGTATCTGTACTTTACTTAAGCTCTTTTTACAGTGGGTACTTTTTACTTTTACTTCACTACATTTGAGAGCAGCATCTGTACTTTCTACTTCACTACATTTTTTAACTGGACTGAAAAGTAAAAAGTACTTTTCATATGATTTGAGGGGTTATTTGGATCATGTTCGTGGTAACATCCTGACAAAAGTTTTCGAGTTCAAGCTTCGGCTTTGAGCAAAACAAAAATAAATGCACAAAATTCATAAGAAAAATTAAGAAACTGATTCATATTGTTGCTGTTTACCAAAATATGCATAATTTTTAATCAATATATATTTAACTCTAATGCTTTTACTTTTTACTCTTAAAGTACATTTTTAAACCGGTACTTAAACACTTTTACTCAAGTAGATTTTTTCATGTGATGCTTTTACTTTTACTCAAGCAACTTTTTTCCTCTATATCTGAACTTTCACTTATGTAACAAAGTGGAGTACTTCACCCGCCACTGCAAAAGACATTTCTAAAACAGGTTATATTCAACTCGCAGCTCATGTCTGGATCTTATTTCTAAATGTTTACAAATTCCCTAACTGTCTTGTGGTGCTGGTTATGAAAACACTTTCTGCTTGTTCTCGACATCGACTGATGAGACTCAAGAGGCAGAAAACCACAAAAGCTATGTCAGTAATTTATTTGTTGGCAAACAACTTTCACTGTTACAACAAATATTAGTTTTGAGATCATTCAACTTTGAACCCATACAAAAAGAATAAATAATTAGCATAATATTGTAATAATCATGATCATAATAATTTAAAAAAATAACCCAAAAACAAAGCCAGTGCCACTTTTATTTAGTCCTACATAGAACTGGCCTCTACCCTCTCAGCTTGTGTTGCCATCTTTAAACCAATAAACAGATAAATAAATAATCTCTCTCTCGGGGATATGGAGGGGGCTTGTGGGATACATGTGCAAGCTAGACTTCATACGCTTTACCAATTGATCCTCCTACATAAGTAAACATTGGCGTCTCCGCATCGGACAGTGCTGCAGTGGTTTTCACATTTGTTCTCTACACATATACAGTGTAATCTTGGCATTTCAGGGGTCAGAGCTCCCGTCTGCTTTCGTCTCTTTCTTCAAACAATGACATTTAGAATCTCTTTTGCTCTGTACAGTAACCATGTCAACCAGCACATCAGCTAACGTCAATTAGTATTTGGCAAACGAGAGGATATGCCGCCATTCGTTTCCTGTTTTACTGCGGGCTCCGAACTTATAAATGCTTTCGTGAATCTCCGTAGTAACCATCTCTGTAACTTCAAAACTACACAGTGGTAAAGTAGAGTAGTAATTGATCTCAAAAAGTGAGTGATAGCGACGTGTCTATAAAAAGTCCAGAATGAAGAGTGTCGGGTACATGTTTTTATAATTAAGAAGTGCTTCAGTGTCTCTGTATTCATGAAAACGCATTATGACATATGGTAGTTCCTTGCTCCTTCTACACCAGAGCGTCAAGACATTTCCGAACAGTTCCACAGACAAAAAAAAAAAAGATTTGTAAACTCATATGTAAAAAATAAGACTTGGTCATATGCAACATTTGTATTGGTATTCTGTACAATACATAGAAATAGTTTGTGATTTCTTCATAATCCTTTTGATAACAGAAAAATGCTTACAGAAGAAAGGAAAGAGAACCCATTTTTTTCTATCAAGTCTGTAATATGAGCTTCCTTATTTTTCATTGAAATACACAGTAGCCGCAGTCACTACAAGTCGCAGGAATGTTACACCAGCCCAGACACAACTCCATTTTAGCAGATATGAAACAGGAAGAGAGAACATCGGAGTGATATGTTTACAGTTTCTTCACCCCCCCCAAAGTCATTTCGGGATGGAGATATCGGTCAGTCAGTGTCCATCCTCCATTTTGATTGGCAGGTAAAGGGGCGGCGCCTTTTCATGGCTAGTTCATGTTGTGCACTGTTTACCACCTGC
>KN479982.1:7253-27464 GCA_000787095.1 Periophthalmodon schlosseri
TGTGCTTTAGTAACTTTTCTACTTGTTAAAGTGATTACTACTGTCACTCAACTTCTCAAAAACACACAAATACAACCATAGAATTATCTGCCTTTTTTCTTCTGTGAAAACAAGAAGTAATCTTCAAATAAACAGCGCCGTGGTCTAGAATACCAATCACTTTCAAAAGTGCCTGTCATATTGCTGTCCTCTGTAACAGAACATCTTAAATGCCAGAGCTCTCCTTACCAGTGTACGCTTGTGTTGTCAGATGATTAAATATGAGGAAGTTGTTATCACAGAGCAGCAGTTCGGAAAGGCCTTGGTTCTGCATGGAGAGCTGGCGAATTACTATTTCATTGCGGTCCCATTGTCTGACAAGTGAAAGGGAAAATATGTAAATGAGAATAAGCTTTATAGTGAATTGGGGTTTATTATTAAAACAGCACATGTGAGCAGAGAGAGACAGCCATACTAAAGAGGAGTGGTCACAGTGGTACTGGACAGTTAGACAGCAGGGGCCAGGGCTGTGATGCATCTGAATGTGGCACACACTGCTGTCAGAAAAGATCATTTAGGATGACTGTTGTCACCAAAGAACCACAGGATTAAATAAGTTCACTGCAAGTTCAGACTAAACTATGGGTTTTACAATTACTTACACGACTTGGGATTAGGAGTCTATAGTTTAAATGGATCTTGCATTGGTTAGAAGAGTAAGAGGATTTTGTAAACGCTCAGATTTCCCCATATTCATGCCAGCTCATTAGTGGCACAGTGGCAAAGGGATTGTAATTCTCACCACAAAGCCACAAGGTCTGGAGTTTGATTCCCAGTACAAATGTGGAGTTTACGTCACATAGACATTTCCCTTGTCGATCTAAAACATATAAAAAGAGCCCAGTTGTGCTGTTCCACAGTTTCTGACAGATTGCCCCAGCGGCATTGAAGGATGGGTCAAATGCAGTGGACACATTTCCTACATTCTGTGACCATGGCATACACCCATGGTTGCCTGGTCTGTGGTCTAGATATTTAGCAGTTGGGTTGAGTTTTAATGACAAGTTGCTTTTAGAGAGAATTTGATACGCTATGCACATTTTGATACCACAATTAAATATATCATTGCTTATGAAATAAAGAATGTAATCTTCAACATACACAATAGAAAACCATTATAAAACTATTCAGGAAAGATTCAAATTTGTCCTATTCATATAATTTTTACCAGTTCAAATTAGTATTTTTGTGTTGTATCGACCTCATGCAGAACAAAGTTCAGCTCCCAAACAGTTTATTGGTCTGTACTCTTCCCTCTTGTATATGTTAATTTGTGGTTCAATTGAAATATTTATACATACATTACAAGCACGTAAAGTAGAAAGTGCATTTATTATTGCAGTTCTATGGTGTATAGCAAGATCACTTAGATTCTCAGATAGAGCAATAGTTACTTTAAGGTAAACATAACCCAGAGGTCTTCAGTGGTAGAAGAACCACCAGTATCGACCCGCCCTACTGTGAGGCAAGAAGTCTAAACTCCACTCCAACACCCCACCTTTGTTGAAAGCATAGCACTAGTGTCTAACCTAACTACAAAACAACACCACAGCTCTAATCACACACAGTATTCTTCTGAGGTGTTCATATTGGGTGTCAGAATCCGCTCCTTGCTGTTGCTGTTGTTTGGGAGCCTCAGTAGAGTTTTCGTGTGAGGACAGTACAGAGGATTTAGCTGCCTGTCACTGCACCCCACACACTTGTGCCTCTTAAGCAAAAAGATGAGACTCTGGCCCTCAGTCAGTATACTACATAACACTGTCACAATAGTTTACACCACCGCTCCTATAAATATACCAGGGGCAGTGTGAGTATGAAATAGGAATATGATTGGAAGATATGCAAAAGAGTTAGAAGCGCAGGTGTCCCAGAAAATGATTATGTATCGTGGTTGCTAGTCGGTACAAGTCTGTTGCTAGGGGGCGCAGAAAAATTAAGATGTAAAATTGTATTGTAAATTGAAACTAACAACCTGCCATTTTGGAAAGAAAGGTATATTGTGATTCAGTTCTTTTCTGTTTAATGTACCTGTCCGCCCACTCTTCCTATTGGCCAGCCCCTGTCATGCGTGAGTGATTGACAGGGGGATTCAACCAATCACAATGAGATGTGAACTCTCAAAATGTTTCTGCAATGCAAAGCTATTTGGCAAACAAGAAATGAAACCTTGGCAGTAAGAAATTTGTGCTATGCTATTTGTTTTTTGTTTTGTTTTGTTTTTTTCCCTCATCGCCCACTTACGCATATGTAATTTTCAGCTCCTTGCAAAAAGAACCAGTACCAGATATCTTATGTTTTGGGAGACTGCATCCTCTGAAAGTGTTATTTTTGTTGGCGGTAGTTTGCAAGTGAAAGGTCAGCAATAAAGCAAGAAAAAAATCCAATACTACTACGGCTACAAACATAAACAGAAATGGTTCTTTGAGATGTATTTTCTAAAACTATAAATCATAATTGTCCAGCGTGGCATTGTCCAGCTTGGCATTTCCAGCTGCGTTTGAATCTGATGGTGAATTGATTTGTCATTTGTCGGGTCCATAGCGGCTGTGACGTGGACAGTGATCGAGTGAAGCTCCGAGAGGTTCCTTTGTCATTATGGCATAAGCTCCGCAGTGAGATGAATGAAATGGAGGAGGTCAGGTGGCAGCACAAACCCGGGTCAAATGCCAACTGTGTTTTGACTCTCTCTGTTCTCTTACTGCCCAGAGTTCAGGCATTTACATAGAGCTCATGTTAAATGTATAGCAGCAAATCGGGAGGGAAATATTGGACTTTTCACAAGCCGTAGTTCTTAGTCTTCTGCTGCGTCTAAAAGGAATGAAATGTGCTGTTAGCTTTTTGTCTATGTAGTATTGTCAGTTTCTTACAGCGAGACAAGTTGTAGCTAATTTGATGAGAACTCTAATTTAATCTTGGTGGAGAAAAATAAGCATATTATTATTACTGTTACGTGTTAATTAATGTGCTCAAATTAAAATTCTAATTAATTAAAATAAACACTACCCAATTATTTTTATATGTAAAATACTTAAAATTGTGGAGCTGTTTTAATATGTATTATGCCTCAAAATTAGCCTTAGCCTTAGCATTGAGATAAAGACATCCTTCATTCTCTAATTCATTTTATTTGTGTAGTTTTTTACATGTTGTCAGTGACATCCACCCGCAGCTCTGTCCACTGCCTTATCTTTAAATATTTATTCATTTTTATTGAGAATCAGCAAAAACCTCATAAAAATTGGACAAGAAGTAGCAAAGATTGTATGAAGAAATGGAGTAAGTGAGTCTGATGTCACCCATAGCGAAACTCATCAAGGTTAGCGGTTACAGGGGCGAATTCCAACCACGAGTATCATAGCAACCAAAGAGCCAATCCAGAGCGTGGCTGATGAAGGTAACGCCCCTTCCCGCCCACACCACTGGTTTAGCGACCTCGGGGAAAGAAGGCGCCTGATTGGTTATTGATGTGCATATCTTGATCTACGGACACAATAGCAAAATAAAAAAAACCCAGGATCATGTAGAGCAGGTTAATACGAACATTTTAAGACCAAAATGACGACCCTCACTGCAGCAGTTATAGAGAGAGGTGTTTTTAAGACCAAATGACGACCCTCACTGCAGCAGTTATAGAGAGAGGTGTGACAGTTTTTCAATGTAAAGTGAATTGGAGCCAGAGTCAATGGAGCCCATGCTCACTTCCTATTTAGAACACGATGGCTAGCAGGTTAGCCTTGTCCATTTATATATACTGTCTATGGGAAGTAGTGACAGGAACAGTGAGGTTGTTGGGAGCTGTTGTGCACTGAGCCTATTGAAATCCCTAACAGATAAATAAAGTTATTTTGCTTTGATAGATGGAAATTGAAAAAAAAAAAAAAAGCCATATGACCACTGAGTCCCTCTTTACAACTGCCTTGCCCAGGTAGGGGATCAAACTCAAAATCTGGTGGTAAAGGCAATGGAAGAATTTTACAATTTGCACAAATCGGAATGGAAAGGGTTGTTTTTTATTTAGTTAAGAATTCTTGACTATGGCTTATGATGCAGTATCTGTTGGGGTTACACACTGTTCTGACTTTTGTGTAGCTTTTTCAAATGGAAGTGCGAACTATTGATAGTGATACTGCATGTTGCAAGAGAAAAATAATACACCAGTTTTTTTCTTCTTTTTTATAGACCATAGGCTAACACAATGCACAGTTCCACATTATTCTAAAATCTGCATATACACGGCACAGAATAAAACTATTGCTTATCTTGCTGTTTTAATCCTTTTGATCGTGTTACAGCATTGTGTCTCCCAAGAACACAGAAAACATATAATTCATGAATATGTATTTTTGGTGCAGATATGGAAAATGAATGTCTCTTGCTTTTTGCCCCATACAAAGGCAGTAAATGACCTATGTCTTGCACAACCAGAAAATAATGGAATCTTCTGCACTCAATGACTTCTGTCATTAAGAGAATAAGAAAGACTTGGGTGTACTGTCATTTATTTACAAGTCTGTGGGAGGATTTGAGTCAGGCACTAAAGGGTAGTGGGCACAAAACACAGACAAAAAAAAAAATGTAATGGTGCTCTCTGTAAGTTTTCTAATGGAGAGTCTGTCACTGCTGCTTGTCTCATGAAAATGCTATTGCTTTGCCTGGAATGTTCCATAATATTACATAAACCTATGAATCTTACACGTATTCATTTGCAAGTGTTTATAATGCCAACAGATGCTCGCTTGTCTCCATGGAGTTTTATGCCATTATGCAGAACATTCCAGGCAAAACAGCATCGCCACGGAGAAAAGAAGGTTTCAGACCCTCTCATCAGCCAACACTAAAAGTCATCATTTCGCATTTATCCATAAATTTCAGTTCCAGCCCGAAAAATTGTTAGATTTTTGTGTGGATCTGAAACACCATCTGGAACCAATATTATTGATACCACCCACTGAAATGTGTCAAAACAGGGCCAGGTTTTGTTGTGGCAGAGAATAATGATGGGTTTGTCGATATTATATGAATTTACATGTTTACACAGAAGTAGATTGAATTTAATGTCAGTCTATTTGCATTGGGCATTGTATTAGTAAGAGGTTTTCATGACCTTTTGTGATTTTCCTCCATCGTCTATAATGATAATGTGACAAGTAGTGAAAATGGGGAGCTATCACTTGCTCTGACTTAAATACAGGTTAGCGAGTGAAGCGCCACTATTATATTAAATTGGGCTCTTTTATCTCCCATGTGATGTCGAGGCTATTCTCATCTATTCCACTCAGCCATTCCATTTTTGTAACACATTTCTGAAGTGTATTTGTACGGTTGTCAAAATTGATACCCAGATGCAAATCAATACTGAAACTAGCATTAAGAGTAGATTGAATAAGTATTGATAATGAAAAACATAACGTAAATAACACAAATTTGATCTTTCAGCGTGGTCTTGATCTAAACCAGAGCTAGTATCAGACATAATATATTCAAAAAGTAAATTCACAAAGGTTGAATGTGCTAATTTCTATGATTGACTAGAATTGACTGTATTGCAACACAAATCTGTATTTCAACCCCATGTTATTAAATATGTATGAAATATTATATAATGTGATTTAATCTAAAACCCAGGAATTAGAGAAATTATTATTCTTTTGTGTAGAAAATTTGTAAATGCCAACTAGTCACATTTTTATATAGTGCTTTTCCACCTTCAAGGCACTCAAAGCACTTTAAATCTAGGAACCATTCACCTATTCACACACACACACACACACACACACACACACACACCAATGTAGGCAGACACTGGGGGCAAGGTGGGTTAAGTGTCTTGCCCAAGGATGCAATGACAACATTTGACTGTGGGAGCCTGATCTACCAATGATGTTTACGTCGAGAGCGGGATTCGAACCGCCAACTTTTGGATCAGTGGACACTACCAATTGAGCTACTGTTGCCCCTTGTATCTATCTTTTTTTTTTTTATGGTATACAACTCTGTATTGTGCATCAAGCATTTTCCTTAGTTTCAAATTTGAGTTAGAATTTTCATCCATTTCTGAATTTAAATACCTTTTACTCCTCCACCCAGGGGTGTAGCACCACATTCTGGGCCCTAGATAAAAATCATCTTGGGGGTCCTGCGCTACATATTGTATTATGAAAAATGCATGTTACAGACTTTGTGAGGGGCCCCTCCATGCACTGGGCCCTGGGTAAACGGTCCCCCCAGTCCAACGCCCCTGCCTCCACCAACGGTTCCTACTTTTAAATGTCACACAAACCAATTAACACCAAACTAGTGCGGTAACAGTGATGTGATGCTCAAGTGACGCACTCGCTAAAGCAGATTAAACCGTCCATTGTATTTATAATTGCCCCGCTCCGGCGAAAATGTCAATACTCCTCTCAATTCTTACAGACAAAATCGGGGATTGCCTTGCTCTACAATGAGGAGACCAACAATACCTACGATGTCTGCCTGAAATTGACCAAAGAGGCTTTAACCATTCAGAGGCTGGATGTGGTGTGCACGCAAGGCAGCGAATCCCAAGTCAATGTAAGTCGCATTGTCATTCATACTGCATTCAACTGTAAATATGCGCTTCTTTTTTGAATATTCTCGATCTCCTTTTTGCCAATAAGAAACTCTCCCCCTTTCTAAAGCACAGAACTGTTGTACTTCGAAGACAGGCGGCTGGCGGGCTGGGCTTAAGCATCAAAGTAAGTAGTTTTGATTATAAGCAGTTGGAATAAAACACCTTTGGGATGTGCAGATGCTAGGTGTCTAAAAAAGATATGGCAACTTTGTGATTAGAGAAATTCAACTGCTCCTCACTGCGTTTTGTTGTTGGTGTTTTGCTTTTCAGGGTGGCGCAGAACACAACGTACCTGTGGTGATCTCCAAGATTTTTAAAGATCAAGTAGGTAAGAAACTTTGCTATTTAACAGAATCGAAGTTGCTCATTTTTAGGCATAGGTTAAAATGTATATTCCAGATAAACGGGGCCAGGATATGAAATAATCAGTACTGTTCTGAACTGAGAGATGTTTTCGTCACGACCAAACGTGCTGGCCAGTCGCACAAGGTCATGAAAGATTTAAGCAAGTATCGATGCAGTTGTTATTAAAAGTTTAATTTGAGCTGGAGAAAGTACACAAAGTTTTTACTCAAGTCACTTCAATCCAAAGGAATCAAAGGGTGAAATTAGAACTGTACTGCAAATTGTTACACAAGTAAACATGAGAAAAATGTAAATGTATCATCTTAGTTCCGAAAGCAGAGCTGTTTTTAATTGCACATGTAGCAGCAAACCTAGCCTACAACTACCACTAATGCTCCTACTACACTATTAATACTATTACTTTTACTGCTTCTTACTACTGCTTATAATAGGCTATGGATACTGCTACTACTACTGACATTGTGATAACTTGTGGTCTGAGACTACTACTGCTGCTACAGTTTCTGCTTGTAGGTGCTGAGGGTGCTAGTTACCTCTAGAGTTGAATCAGCGCTATAATCAATCATAACATGCTGTTTTTCCGCTGGGTTAACCTCCTCTCCTTCTCAGACCAAGTTAGTAGTCCATCTTCTATTGATTTCCTCCTAACACAGGCAGGCCACATTAATAGAAGGGGATATACTGTACGTTAACTCATATCCGGAGAAGATCAGGGATTTCGATGTTGCTGATTGGGTTTGGACGATTGATTTAAGCTGGAGGAGGTTCCTGCTTCTCTGTCCCTGTATGATGTATGGGGGAAACATATTTTGCTGTTAGCCTTATTTATGCAATCAAGTGAAGTGACTGCATAAACATCCTATTTAGACCACCATGTGACTGAATGAGGACTTCAGTACTACTGGCAGAACTGCTAAAGCACTACTAATAATGCCTTCTGGATCTATTTGTGAGGTCAGCCTCTTAGTTTATAAGCAACCAGAACAAATTGCAAGATAAATAAGGTCAACCGGCTTAACTGTTTAGTATTCAGAGGGAAGACTGTTGGGAATGCCGGGTGCCACAGTGGGTGTAGTCTGGTCTAGTTAGTAGTGCACACTTTCACTGTGTCCTTAGGCAAAGCACTTCACCCACCTTGCCTATGTATGTATGAATGTGGTGTGTGGGCGTGTGTGAGTGAGTGAGTGAGTGATTGATTGGTGGTGGTCAGAGGGGCCTTGGTTCTGTATATCTGCCCCAGGTCAGCTGAGGCAACAGAAATATCTTACCACCAGTGAGTATGGAATAAATAATGCAAAAAAAAATGTACAGCGTCTTTTAGCATCTGAAAAAGCGCAGTTCTAAATTGGGTATCAGTCTCGACAATATGTAGACTAACCCATGACCAACCATTGTTTTCATGTAGAATAATCAAGGGCTAAAACTAAAGTATCAAACCTTATCCAAGTATGAACTGAAGCTGCTCTGAGCTTGAACATAAACCAGTACTGGTCAACACTTGAAATCTACTCATCTCAACTGAAATAAGATTAAGAAATAAAACGTCCTTGAAATGGACTACATGCCTTTGTCCCAAGAGTTGTCCTTGTACCTCTGAGTCTGAGAAATAATGGACTGGACAACATCAAAGCAAATCTCTTTACAGTACTATTTGTGTCTTGCTCTAAATGAGTTTTTTATATTTATTTCTAAATTTTGTGCCTTCTTGTCTCCCTTTTGACTGACTTCTCCGATTGCTCTGACAGAAACACTGATTGCAGTCTCCACTATATCCCCGTGTGGATCAGAAGATCTATTATTCGGCCATGTTTTCATTAACCTTTGCCCTTGTACTGTCCACAGCCGATCAGACTGGCATGCTGTTCGTTGGCGATGCAGTTCTACAGGTCAGTGCTCAGATTTTCAGCCATATCAATTTGTTGTTTTTCGGGACGTTGTAATTTCATAGTGGAAATTAGATCATTACTTTTGTTGACAAGAATATTATCGTTTCATACATTCACCGTAATATCGCTCGTTTCATTTCTTCTAATTGGTTCTGTCTGATTCAGATTCAGGAAGCCACTAAAGATAACTTTTGATTGTGAAGTAGTTCTCACAAAAAAGTCTTATTTAATGATGAAACTCATTTAAAGTGAGTGTAAAAAGTTAATTTGAGAGCGTCTGGCAGGAGCTCGGCTTTATTGGATCTGCTGTTTATCCAGAATATCAAGTAGATCCATCGGACAGCTGAGCAATATTAAACATTCATATTGCACTTATTATAATCTGAATTGCGTTTGCCTCCACCTTTGGTTCATTACGGTGTGATGTTTATTTACATTTTTTTTGAAGATTGCATTTATTTACATATTTATTATAACTCTGCCAGAGGGGGCTGCGGTTTCAAATATTCATTGCTGTAATATTGTAAGTCTCTCTGTCTCTCTTTCTCTCACTCTCTCTCTTTCTCTCCATTTCTATGTTCAGGTCAATGGCATTAATGTAGAGCACTGCACTCATGAGGAAGTGGTGAGTAGCGTTTCATTTTTAAAATTGCAAAATGTGAAAATAAACATTTGGTAAATATTATTCACTATGATGGAATTTAATTTGGAGCGAGATGTTTCAGTAAGAGCCCCAGTGAGAAATGGAATGTTTGTGGTTCAGGTTTCTTGCCTGTGTGATTATGTGGTGGTGGTAGCCTGAGAGACCATAGGGACCGAACAGCAGCCACATCACTTGTCAATCAGCCCTGGGACAGCTACGGCTACATAAGAACCAATGACTGCAGAGTGATAGCACTTGATTTTGAAGCAACTGCGATCCAAAGAGAATTGTTCTGTTCTATTATGTAACTGTTATTACTACTGTTTTAGCTACTTTGGCAGTAAAGTTAGTTCATAGTTTACATTCTGATTTGATGATAACTTGTCCCGAAAAGTTTCAGTTCTCAAAGAATGTTGTGTTCTTTACATCGAATAGCTTTAATCGAGTTACTTTTCCACCTCTTTGAACACTCACAGATCAAATGAATTTACATAAAAAGCAGACAAAACTGAGACAGTTGTATACAATCAAAATGGTGTGGAAGCATTCATGTTTTTGGCAATACATCAAAGCCATGCAAAACAATGGAGCAGTCTATAATCAGAGGGTCAGTTACTGTTTATCGCTTCTCTCCAACTGAACCCATAAACAACAAACCTACCACATCCTCTATATAGACTGTTTAGAAGCTGATCTCTCTTTCAGTTCAAAAGCAGATAGTCCTCTATATTCGTCGGCACAGGAATTAAAGCGTGTAATATTTTGATCCACTCACAAAATGTCATTCACTTGTTTGCGGTGAGTTTTTCTGTTTGAACACTTGATCACGTCTGTCAGCCTTCTCCTCCTCTCAGCTCTGACAAGCTGTTCACTGTCTTCTCTGCACCTCCACTGCATCAAAACACACAATAAATACTTTCTCTTCACTAACTGGGCTGTAAAGGCAGGCTATCCCGCCCAGAGTCGACAGATGGGGAAGAAGAAGGACGGCAAAGATGACAGAAGAGAGGATTTGGGATTCACAAAGATCACCTTGAAGATTTGGAAACCGCATATGACAGTAGATTGGGATTAGTGATTTCAAATTGCCCTCTAAGTAAGAATGTGATAGATGTCGTCTTAGCTGAGTCCTAATCATGACTAATTGGTGTACAGTCTCCCCCATAATCGCCTTAAACTAATCAGAAGGATTCAATAAATAGCTATGTGTATTTAAAGGTGCACTATGTAACGTTTTTGTAGGGAGGGGGGGTCCCAATTGCTTGTCTCTGCAGAGATGTTATTACTCTCTGTCACGTAGGTAAACTGGGCTCAAATGCAACACAAAGGCTAAAGTCTAACCTAAGTGTCAGTTAGCTCAACAGAAAGTGTCCTAAAAACAGGTAACTCAAATATGACAAATGATCAGATAAACAACTAAGGAATATATGTCTTTATTAATAGATACTTAAATATCCTCCAAACTGGGAGAATCTCTAATAGAAAATGGGCTGGGTATAAACTCAAAAAAAGCCCAAACTGGGAATGATTCAGAATCAGATTACAGAATGCACAACAACAGGATTCAAACAGATACAGAGCTTGAGTGTCTCTCTTGAGTGGTCTACAATCTAGGAAGGACTGAATGAGCAGAGGGAGTATATATAGACTACCCGGGGATGATTAGGGAATGAGTGGCAGCTGCAGGAAAAACAGGGAGGTGATGGACCGGAGCCAGCTGGGAAATGGAGAAATGGAGGTGGACTAGGGATAGATACAAAAACAATAGGCAGAACTGTGACACTCACTGTGAGTGGGGTCGCCTCTACGTTGATCTGACGTGTAACTTGGTCTTATTGGCGTCACTTGCTTGGAGGTAGGTGCGTTTAATGAAATTCTATTGAACATTCCCGGCTAAGCAATATCATCTCCACAGAGACAAGCAGGTGGCAAAAAAATGTATACTCTGTTTATCAAAGAGAAGTTGGGCTTAACATTTTACTCAAATCAGTCCAGATGGGAAAATGCCACAACGGTAATTATAGAATGGATTCAGAATGTCATAAGGGCCAGAAATGCAAAAAGAAGAACTTATTAAATTAGGTTGAGAATTTACCCCTGAACTGGTCCATTGCTGTCTGACTCCATCGATGAGCTCTTTATCTTTACCACTGTGAGATATGGCCACCCCTATCGTACAGTACTTGCAGACATATAATCTCATAGAATTTATATCCCTGTTTAAAGTCTATTAAAGTCCTCATCTCTCCTCTCTATCTTGTTCAATCGTTCACTTTTGCAGTTTATGGTTTGACATTAACTCTGCTCCTCTATAACATTACCGTTTTATCACTCCATCTCCCTGTCTATATCCCTCTATCTCTCTCTTCCATCTGTGGCAGGTACATCTCTTGCGAACTGCTGGAGACGAGGTCACCATCACCGTGCGCTACCTGCGAGAAGTGCCATCTTTCCTCAAACTGCCTCTAGGTACCATTCCCACACTTTTATAACCGTGTGAATCCACTCTGAAACTGCAATTTGATGTGGCACTAAAAGAATATGCCACCTTTATAGGATTTTGGGGGCTAGACTTAACACGTTAGTTTATTTCGTGGTTATAAATTGTCCTGTTCACTGGCCTGGCACGAGCTGTAATGTCAGAAACACCCACAGCCTTTGGTCATGATGTACAGTAAAGCGGCTCAAAGTGATGAAAAAAACTTGAACTACCCGAGCGGAGACACTAAGAGGTTAGGGATGGGGGATGTGTGGCCAAGATAAAATGGGGGAGATAAGAGGGAGAAGCCACATGGTGTGTCGAAGAAAGAAAGACTGAATGACATTCACAATGACAAAAAGTAGGACAGCCAAGGCAGCTCTGAAAGTGCAATGTAAGATTTGGCAAACTTCTGGTCCCTGTTGAGGCATATTAATCAAAAACATCACTTTGGAAAATTACAACTGTTACTTTTAAAGGTACAGTAGGTAACTTTCTGGAGGTGGCTCATCACCTGCATGGCAATAGAAAGTTAAAACCATACTTAAAAACATTCTCCATGGAGATAGATTTGCATTAGTTTTATGCCATACTTTGGAAGATTATAGCCAAAGGAACAACATTTGATGCTAGATGCTAGCCCACTCAGTTTTTTCAGTGCAATAAACACAACCAAAAAAAAAAAAAAAAGAACAGCAAAAAAAAAACCATGCTTTTATTTTTGTTCATTTTTCTGGCCGGAAAGTTACATACTGTGGCTTTAATTATACTTCTACATATAGGTGCTACTATTGCTAAAATACTACAATAACAACTACTTAGAAGATAAGACAATTCATTTACAATACAGTTTTGCTTATAGCAAATAACATCAACAGTATATTTGCAGTTTGGCTATGCATTTGGTTGTACAGTTGTTTAACACGATAATTACTTCGCAAAAACTACTTTGACAATTACTGCTTTTTTTCATTGTTCTGAAAAAATAGGAACTACAATTATACTTTGGAGAGGATATGAGAGTGGACCTCAAATCATGAAGAAAATTCTCAGCTTTGCAGAGCTCATTACCTGTTACTTCCTGTTCCATCATCTGGCCTATTTCCCCTGGTATTGTGCATGGACCACTGTGCGTCCCTGAAGGGCTGCCCACTCCACAGGAGGGATGCGAGATTGGAAATTGCATTGTAAAATATATTTTTTATAAAGGAACCCACAATTTTCTATTCAACGTGAATTTATAATGATTTAGATTTATTATTTAACATGACAGAAATTGAAAGAGAAAATGAATACTATTATGTTTATCTATTTACAAAAATATGTCTCAGTTTTTTAAATAGGAAAAAAAAAACAACTTTTTGTTACCATCCTGGATTTCATCAAGGAGAGATAAAATATTTTTATTGTACTGAAAGACAATTGGCTTTTGAAAAGTTTGATATAATATGGCTTTCAGAGTGATGCAAAAATTTGAACCGTTGCCATAGCGATTAATAATTCAAAACAAGATATGCTATCTCTATCGATGGTCAGAAGTTGTCAAAACGTCTCCTCTAAACCGAAGCTGAAATCCATGAATACAAGGAATTTTTAAAAAGTCTCATATGATTTTATTTTAATGGCACTTACCTGTTTTTATGAATGAACTCTTCAGTTTCAGCCGACATTATAGCTCCATCTTTCACCTCAACTGAAACAGAAAGCAGTTTGCGAGTGTTAACATTCACAGAGACAGTGTAGTTTGGCTGTGGGCGACGTCTACTTAGCTTCAGAATAAACCAGTGCAGGTTGTATCCGCTCTAAGCCTTCTCTTTGTTTCACGGTGGCACAGACCGGAGCAGAGGGAGCCAGGAGTGCTTTACTTTGCCACATTTTACCCAAGTGTGACTAGAACCAAAGCCAGGCTCGGCTCATATCAAAGGACAGCATTTGTCTCCCCTGGACACTGATCCCCACTCCAGGGCAGCACCAACGTCGATAATAATTCTTAAATTTAGAAAATGAAACTACGTGGCACAGTTTGAGGCTTAAATACACCTTTTCACTACAAATAGTGTTTGTTTTTGAAAAGAACATAATTGATAGCTCGACGTGGGGTTGGATTGAGTGTTAAGCAGTGACTCTGTGTGAGAATCTGCATGTTTTTGTTGTAGGTTCTCCAGGGCCGTCAAGTGATTACAGCAGCCGCGTCTCGTCCCCGCTCTTCGACAGTGGGGTGCATTTGAATGGAACAAATGCGGTAAGTACCAAAGATATTACTCACTGACTATTGATAGAGAGTTTGTTTTGAGCTGTATCCTCTCGCTGCTTATTTGACACGACCCTATTTATATTAATATTTGTTCTGGCACCTTTCTGGGCACTCAAGGTCGCCTTACAACAGTAAACAAGTACAAAAGCGTTAATATACAAAACTTAAAATATATACAGTAAACAGTTAAGGCAGTGCAACTATTGTCTGGTGGTGTGGTGTTTGAGTGAATAGGCCAGTCGAAACAGATGAGTTTTGAGTTTGGATTTGAAGTGTGGGAGTGAGTCAGTGTTGTGGAGGTCAGGAGGGAGTTTGTTCTAGAGCTGAGGAGCAGAGCAGCTGAAAGCTCTGCTCCCCACGGTGACGAGATGGGCAGAGGGAACTGGAGAGAGAGGGGGAGGAGCAGAGGCAGCAGACGGGTGTGGCAATGTGGTGGAGCTCAGAGAGATATGGAGGTGTGAGGTTGTGGAGGGCTTTGATTGTGAGGAGCAGGATTTTGTATTGAATGTGGTGTGTGATGGGGAGCCAGTGGAGCTGTTGTAGGATGGGGGGGTGCGTGTGATGATGCGGGCAGCTGAGTTTTAGACCAGTTGCAGTTTATGGAGAGCTTTTTGTGGTAGACAGAAGGTAAACAGAAGGGAATTGCAATAATCCAGACGAGAGGTGACAAGGCTCTGAACAAGAATGGCAGTGGACTCTGGAGTAAGGGAAGGGTGGAAGCGTTGGATGTTTTGGAGATGAGAGTAGGCAGAGCGAGTGATGTTGTTGATATGAGAGGTGAAGGAGCGAGTGCTATCGAGGATGACACCCAGACTCTTTACCTGAGGGAGGGAAAGATGGAGGAGCTGTCAATGGGAACAGAGAAAGGATTCATCTTGTTGAGGGTTGATTTGGTGCCTACAAGAAGGAGTTTGGTTTTATTGCTCTTGAGTTTGAGAAAGTTTGAGGTGAACCAGGATTTAATTTCATCAAGACAGTTGATTAGGGAGGAGGGTGGGAATGTGACAAAGGGGGAGGAGGTAGCGGATGAACAGCAGGGGACAAAACCCTGGGGAACACCAGTGGTGATGGAGACTGGATGAGAGGTGAAAGATTTGAGTTGAATGAACTGGGTGCATTCGGAAAGATAGGAGTGAAACCAAGACAGGGCTGTGCCAGTGACGCCAATAGAAGAGATGGTGTCGAAGGCTGCACTTAGCTCAAGGAAGCCAGATTGGAAATGTTCATACAAGTTATTGGAGGACAGAAAAGAGTAGAGTTGAGCAGTTTTTTCAACAAGTTTTTTAGATGAACGGACGGTTAGAAATGGGGTGGAAATTATTAAGGTCAGTAGGATCTGAACCAGGTTTCTTGAGAATAGGGGTGACAGCAGCAGTTTTGAGAGCTGAGGAGACAGTTCCAGGAGTGAGGGAGGCATGGATTGTAAGAGATGGAAGGGTGGCTTTGACAAGGGCTGTGGGGAGTGGGTCAAGTTGACATGAGGAGGTTTCTGAATTTCTGAATAAGGGTGGAGATTTGATTGACAGAAGGCAGGTGAACTGATGAGAAGGGGGTGGAAGTGACAAGAGGTGCAGAGGCTGGTGGAGTTAGAGCAGAGAAGGTGAAAAATGAGGCCAAGGTGTTGCAGAAATCTGAAGAATAGAGAAGAGATGGAAGAGAGTCAGGAGGTTTAGTGATGTTAGGGATGAGAGAGAACAAAGCTTTGGAATTTCCTTCTGTTGAGCTGATTAAACCGCAGAAGTAAGCGAATTTGGCTTTGAAAATGCTGTCTTTGTAGTGTAGTGCAATGTCTTCAACTTTGCGGAACATTATGGTGCGAGAAGGGTTTTATTTGGAATAAGTCAAGTGGCATGAGGTCAGAGAAAGGGATATAGTTTGCTTTACAGTGGGTGACACACCTGAGCAGCAGATAAGGTCCAAAATATGTCCTTTTCGAGTGAGTTGGGAAATTAACAAACCAAAACTGTACAAACTGGATGGGAAATATTTGGTGAGTGAGTTACTGGCATTGTCCAAGTGAATATTGAAATCCCCCATCAGTATGGCATTTGATGAAAGTGTGGAAATGTGTTAAAAAGGTTGCAAAGTCAGTTATAAAATCCTTATTTGGTTTTGGTGGTCGGTAGGTAATGGCAACAATGGTAGGAATAGGTCCAGAAATCCAAAATACAGTTGCCTCAAATGACTGATAGACAGGCACATTCATGGGCGCTACTCTCCAGTTCTCACGGTAGATTACCACGAACCTTGCAGTAGATTACCGGGAATAGGCCAGTGACACTAAGAAGTGAGAGGTAAACAAACCCCGTAGGAGTAGCATCGTTGAGGGGAACACAGTCATTTTGCTGCTCCTATGTCTCCGTCAAGCACAAAAAGTCCAACGTACAGTCCACCAGAAGATCCTGGATGAGATGATCTTTGTTCCTCAGAGAGCGATGTGGAGATGACCTAAGGTGACAGTAGTGCTGCTGACAACAATGTTACCGACCACGGGACGCGGGTCAGGACATGGTGATCAGCAAGGCAACTGGTGTTTCTGTGTCGCGGCGAGCAATGGACCAGAACGACTTGATGGGACTGGAGTTGTCAAACTGGAAGTTCCAACATGAGTCCCGGTGGATGGGTCTATGGCGAGGCTTGTAGAGAATGTCCGTGTGTTGGAGCAGAGCAGGCACTGGTGCATTGTGTGGATGTATTATGGAGCTGAAACTTGGTGGCAGAGCTCTTGATGGATGGTGGATAAATGACAGGACAAGCCAAAGGAGTAGCAGCGACACAGAGCTAATCCACATAGCTGACAGAGGACCGCGACTTCTGCATTAAGGTGGTGACAGCTAGGCTAGGCTGTTGCCCAGAGATGCACAACAGGTAAGCTAATGGAGTTCAAACACACGCACAGACACGAGGACAGATTAATATATCATGGTGGGATGATTATAGTAGTGTGTGATTCCCACATAGACAACAATTGCAGTGCCACAGGTGGTAAAAATACCAAAAGCGTACAACAGCGGCAGCCAAAAACGCACCAGCATGTTCGTGATCAACCTGATGGTTTTGGTTGTTTTTTTAACTGATAAAACCGTTTACTAGAAGGGAACAAACATTTAATTTGTAACCAAAAATTGTCTCTATGTAATATTGGCTATAATGTATGAACTAATAGGTAAGGCATATGAACGCAAATACAATACCAACACAAATATACGTATTCAAAGAATTAACAGCATACAATACAAATAACTTTAGTAACATGATCAGTGGTTCATATTTCAATTATTTCCACTTTTTTTATTTTTATTATTAATTTTTTTGTATGTCTATTCCAGTACAGTATACTGAATCAACTCAAAAACCCTCACTATGGTGCACTTTGTAACTTTTCTGGTGGAGAGTTCATCACCATGGAGATTTTATTCCTTCGAGACATGAAACTTACCTGTATAAATGGAGACAACAAGGTGATGCCAGTCATCCCACCAGACCAAGTTATAGGTCAGATCTATGGAGATGAGAGACAAACACCTTTAATTGAATTATTGCCATCCTGTGGGACATTCCAGGCAAAACAATAACACCTCATCCATCCATCTATCCATTTTCTTCTGCTTTATCCGGGGCCGGGTTGCGGAGGCAGCAGTTTCAGCAGGGAGGCCCAGACTTCCCTCTCCACACACACTTCTTCCAGCTCTTCCGGGAGGATCCCGAGGCATTCCCAGGCCAGTCGAGAGACATAGTCCCTCCAGCATGTCCTGGGTCTTCCCCGGGGCCTCCTCCTGGTGGGGAGTGCCCAGAACACCTCCCTAGGGAGGCATCCAATAACACCCTCCACCAGAAAAGTTACATAGTACATCTTTAATAATGAAATCATTATAGACCAACAAACGACATTACATCTTTGGAATCTTGGAAAATGTGGAAAATGACAAACACAAAAAGGCCCACTTGATGAATAAAACTGGATTGTGGATTGAACAAGAGGAGTTCAGATTTTAGGATTGAGTCAAAATCAGAATCCAGGTGTGGTTGAGCCCCTAGGTAGATGGCGATGATGATGCATGATGGTTGGATCTCATACGCTTCTGCTGTTTTGTATTGTTCAGAGAGGCAGACAGTCACAATGCTGTGGTTTTCTGGGACACAAAACAAATCTATTATTGATGGCTTTTGTAACACCTGGGCTTCGGCTGCTGTGAATGCAACAAATCTGATCTGTTTGTCCTTGTTGAGGTGAAAGCACAGATTTGAGGACAATTTCAGACAGAGGGCAGGGGCCTATGTACCTGTATGGATGATTCCCTTTTTTTTCGGAAGAAGTAACGCACATAGAACCTTATCAACATTTGTTAGACACTGGGTCCACAAACTTGCCATAGTATTTCTAAGGCATGAGTCTTTTCAACTGACCGTAATCACGCCTTTGTGGTTGAAAAATGCCTCCACTTTCTGAAGCTATTGTGAAAAAAAAAATTAAAATCTGCTAGGATTTTGCTGACAGAGAAGACGCTGAATGAATGTTGCGATCACATAAACACAACATATTCTTATTAGTTAATTTATTTTTCTGTATTGGCTAGTCAGACATTTTTCATCCATCCTGTGACATTGGCTTAGGTTGTAGCATGCTACTCTAATCATCTCTTCCCAAAGCCCCTGGACTTTGCCTGGTGCAAATCTTGGAGGTGTTATTAAAAGTGAAGTAATCCAAGATGTCCTCCGCAAAGATTTGGTTTGTCTGGTGTTTGGCAGTCCACTCCAGAGCCGTTTCCCGCTGAAGCAGAGGACAGGGCATTAAGCTCATATCAGCCTTCTCTGCCTGCTACTCTCTGTGGGACAATGTCAACAAAGGTCATCCAGGCTCTGTGGACTCTGGACGGACTTGCTGGCATGCTGTTGTAAGGGTGACAGGATGTTAGCCAAGCCACTAGTGTGATCTCAATGTAATATTTAAATGAAATATTCCCCAAGGTTTTTAGTTTAGTCTCAAATTCTGACTGTGGATTTCCTCAACTTTTTTGTGGTGAGGTAAGATTAGCCTGGTCAACCATTTTAATTATACTGTAAATAAGGACTTAGTCTGGTCCCTGTTGATTTGGTGAAGTAAGTGTCAGAGGATGTGTGTTCAGAAATAGGACTCATTGTGCTACTCTCAATACCAAAAGGCAAGTGCATTATGTAGAGACTCCAATTATAAAAATACAATAAAATACATTTACCCAGACCTTAATAACTGATTAAATATACAATAGCACAGGAAAAAAACATTTTTCAATATTTGTCATTATTATAGAACACATAAACCAGCCCAAAGACATATCACATTAACATTTAAGTCAGTCATCTGGGTCACTTTTTATTACAATTATATAAAATAAATTATTAGAACAAAATCACATGCTGGCTCAACGCTTGACTTAAGATAAAAAGCAACACTGGATTACAAACAACATTTAGTGATATAGTGTTTGATGGATTGTGATGTAGCAACAAGCAATACTGAGATTAAATAGAGGGATGCAAAATCAATGCTATTTTAAAATTAAAAACAATAAAAGTGGGTAAATAAGAGAAAAATAAATAGAAAAATGAAAGAAAGAAAGAAAGAAAGAAAGAGAGAGAGAAAAATAGAGAGCCAGAGTTAGTACAGGACTAAGAGGTTGGGGGAGGACATCAGAAGTTTCAACATGCGATAGGAGTCTGCTTTGGCCAGGTCACACAGCAAGGCCAGTGTGGAAAAGGCCAATAGAGCAGAGAGAATGGTGTACATTGCCTCAGTGAGTTTTAGATATAGATTCAGTAACTGCCCTATAGCCCAGAAATTTCACATAATGAAGTGCTAAATGTGATTAAAATTGAAGAGTGATATGATATGAAGTCCACCGTTTCCGCTTAGTGGGGCCAGGTCCGTCAGCAGAAATTTGAAAGAGGGTCCAATTCTGCGCCCCTAAG
>KN479983.1:2417-14654 GCA_000787095.1 Periophthalmodon schlosseri
GAGGAGGATACAGATGATGGCGTTCTATAATTGAAATTAACAATCCCGTACACTTGGACCCTCCCAATCACAACCTAATTGCTTCGCTCATTAAAAAAACATGTGTTGCGTCTTTGTGATCTGTTCCAGGTTCCGTATTAAACTGGATTATTGGCTTTTGTTGGTACATCATTTGGATACTGTAGGGCCATTTGGCACGTCTTGTCCTTGGTGCCAGGCTATAGGCTTTTAATATAGGCGTCATTAGAGAGGTCTCACCGCTCTGAGCGTCACTTGCCTTTCCAATTGGGTTCTGTAGTAGAGAGTAAATTTAATTACACTTTTGAAAAATGGATTTAGATGGATAATCTACTGCAGCCAGTAATTGTTGCGTTTTTGGAACAATGTCAAGCCTTAGTACCGATTGAAACGGACTAGCCAAAATGGTCCATGCATTTCTTCCAAAATCCATCTAAGCTTCTACAACCCAAAAAAACCCAACAATAAAAGACATTTTGACTTGAGGGAATAGGGAGTGCATATATCAAGGGTCGAACGGGGTGATGAGACAATAAGAATGGCATCTGTTCTTATGTGGGAGTGGAAGTGTGTGTGCATGTGTGTGCTTGTGTGTGCGTGTGTGTATGGGTAGGAAAGTAATAAAACAGAAATAATTAAGAAGAAAAAAATAATTGAATGAGGTTCCATTTTTTCCTTTCATTTCCTTATCTTTTTTTAACCCATACTTGAAAATGAACATAAACCATAAGACCGATCCTCCAACTTTAGGTAGTCCTGACCAAACCTCAACCCAGTGGCATTGAAGGATGTGTCAAATTCTAAAGACATATTTTCTTTTTGCAACAATAAATGTCTTAGCGTTGATTTTGCCTAAAGAACACTATGTGCTGCTTATAAATTGAACAACATAGAACCATCACAAGGAAGTACTCCATATTGCATTATACTAAAATATTGTCTCAAATACAAAGGGCTCAGACATTTGATCTTCATTGATGCTTACCTTAAGGGTATTTTTCAACCACGTTCATCTATTTGAATCCAAGTTTAATATTTAATGCAGGCTCTCATGGTACAGTACAGCAGCCTGTAGATCTGCTCCTATTTTGCTTTTATAAAAATAGGAAGATAGAGACAGAGTGTGGCCTACATTCTTCCATCAAGTTATTGGTTCGTGTAATTTGTACATCTTTTTTTCTGTGTGTTTTAAATGTTGTAATTAATCATTGTTGAACTCTTTCTTTAAGCCTTTAGAAATGCCTTATGTTCATGGCAGAATGTCTATGGAAGCTGTGTTTAAAACAGCTATAAAAACTGTGACAAGGAGAGATTCCAAAAAATGAAAATTATGCACAATTTACATATTTTCTTTAATACAGCTGATTGTGAGACGTCTGCAAAAACCTATGATCATTTTTTTTAGGGCAACAGTAGCTCAGTTGGTAGCGTTTGTCCACTGATCCGAAGATTAGTGGTTCAAATCTTTACATAAATTATCATTGGTAAAGTGGTCAGATCCACTGACCCACAGCGGTGCAATTCCAGCTCCCACAGGTGAATGCTGTCATTGTGTCCTTGAGCAAGACACTTAACCCGCCTCGCCCCCAATGTCTGCATATACTGGTGTATGAATGTGTGTGTGTTAGTAGTTCCTTGATGATAGCACTTTGAGTGCCTTGAAGGTGGAAAAGCGCTATATACAAAATTAACCATTTGCCATCTACCAAAAAACTATATGTCAGAGTTCATGGAAGCATGTCATGTTTTATTATTATTTTAAAGCCACACTACATAATTTTGTAGAGGTGGTGCACCCTGCATGATTGCATGGAAATAAAGTTAAAACCATACTTCAGAACATTCTCCATGGAGATAGATGAGTTTTATGCAATGTGTAATATTATAGCCAAAGAAACGACATTTCCATGGAGACAAGCAGGAAGCGCCTCTGTCCAGGCCAAATATGAATCAGTTTTCTGTTGATGAAAGCCTGCTCACAGTAAGGAGTCATGTTTTTCAGTGCAATATAAAACATCCAAAATGAAAAAAAACAAAACATGCTTTTATTTTAGTAGTTTTTGGACTAAAAGTTAGTGCTTTGAGCAAACCTGTGGACTACACTTTTTACTTTACTTACATTGCCCACACTTTCCCCAATAACTTACACCCCCTTTTTTTTTTACCTTTTTCGACCTTGCCCGGTGATTCACTGTAGACCCCGGCCTGGTTTGTTCAGTGCTTTTCTCTACATCTGCGCTTCCCAGCATCCAGGCATTGGGATTCAGCTCACAGCAGCCCCTCTAATTAGAGTGGGCCAGTCACCAAGAACCACGAGTGCCCCTTCCTTCTCTGCATGCCCTTGCTATGCTTCCTGTGCCTCCAGTCTTCTCAGGCTCCATTACCAAACACTAATAATTGATTTGCCAAAAGCCACCAGCATCTTGTAGACTCTCTCTTGCAACAGTCCAAACTTTAATACAGTGATGGAACAAAGTAAAAGTAGTAAAGTACTGTACTTAAGTACAAATTGTAGGTTTCTGTACTTTACTTAAGAAGATTTTAATGTGGATTCTTTTTACTTTTACTTCAATACATTTGAGAGCAGGTATCTGTGCTTTCTACTCCACTACATTTTTGAAGTAAAAAGTACTTTTCATATGATTTGAAGGGTTATTTTTACCATGTTCGTGGTACCATGCTGACTAGTTCAAGCTTCAGCTTTGAGTAAACAAAAATACATACACAAAATTCCTAAGAAAAATTAAGAAATTGATTTGTATTGCAACTGTTGACCAAAATATGCATAATTTTTTAATCAATGTCACTACATTTAACACTTTAACAAATTAACAACACTTGTGTGAAATGCTTTTACTTTTTACTCTAAAAGTACATTTTTAAACAGGTACTTAAATACTTTTACTAGGTAGATTTTTTCATGTGATACTGTTACTTGAAACAGGTATTAAATACTTTTACTAGGTAGATTTTTTCATGTGATACTGTTACTTGAGTAACTTTTTACTTCTGTATCTGTACTTTTACTTAAGTAACAAAATTGAGTACTTCATCCACCACTGCTATGGTTAAATGATTCCCTCACCTGTCACATGAATAACTCATTTGTTTGGGAATGGTTGGTACCTGCTTGTGCATTTCCCTTACAGAGCTGTGGTCGGCCTCCTCTTTATTTATTTAAGGTTCTATTAGGATCTTCATATGGTGGTTGTCAACATCGAATCAATCAGAATGAATTATGCAGAACCTATTGACACCTCTGCAAATTGTCAGAGCAGCAATCAAAGTGCCAGAAAGAAAATATATTTGTTTTACTGTTCACCGCCTGGAGGATTTGTGGAGGAATCTACTCCCACATCGCAATGTTTCATATATGTCTGTGTGGATCAATATCTCTGTGTTTAGCAAAGGTGGACTAACAAACGGAAACTACCCAGATCTCTTCCTCTTGGGATAAGAGGAAATTGCGTGCTGTGTGGAGTTTAAGCCTGTTGTGCAAGCGGATAATATTCAAACTTATGTAGCACCTTGAATAACGGAACACAACTTAAAACATGCAAATTCTAAGCCAACCCAGTAAACACATTTGGGCCAGCAAACTACTTTCTTCCATTCCCAAATTACCCATCTGCCCCTGCTCTGGAGCCAGCTGCCCCAAACTCATTCATAATGAAACAAGCACTGTCCACAGGCTGAACATGAGGGAGCATGCATTCATTCATGTTCCAGTGGCCTTCTCAGCTGGCCCAGTTCTGGACCAAAGAGCGCCACCTGCTGCCACATCTCTCTCACTGGAAAAAGAAAGATTTATTTCATTGTATTGAGTAGAAAGCAAGTTATCATTTGATATATTTTGTATTTCTGAGTTAATGCAAACCTTAGGGGAACTAAAGAGACTAAAGTGGTATTTGACCATATTTTGGAGTACCGTGGCTTCATTCAGGTGTCACTGTTTCTAGTATAGGGTCCCGCACCTGTTTGTCTCACTTATATGTTATTACTATGTCTGGTATAATTCACTGTATGACATTAAAGTTTCATGTAAATAGATAAGTAAATAGAACATTCCAGGAAAAGGAATAACATCAAAGCAATAACTACTAAAGATGTTTCATATGCACCTTTAAAGTCATTTTCACACACAAAATGACACACGGCTCTTCCTCAGACATTATTCTGATGGCCCTTTTGCATGAATGTGTGCACCAACCTTGTCTTCTCTGGACAAGATACGGAGGTTTTAACCACGGTGTGCACCAGGTGCATTACTCAGCTCAATACAAGATGTGTCAATACAAGATGCATATACAAAGAGACAAAGGCAACCAAGACTCCTGACCAACAAGTCGACACATCATGACACTGGAGCTGATGAAATCTATTGAACAGTGTGTAATGCTGTTCACGCAATATGGCAAAAACACAAAATACTGCTTGGTCAGTGAATTTTCCGCACGGGCCGTTGGTGCTCATGAAACTCAGAAGGCTACGTTCTTTTTACCTTGTTTTTATGCAGAAGCCTGCATGTGCGGCATGTGACGAGACCGTATTCTCTCCAACTGACTTTATTGATAGGTTTGTATGGTCTGCGCAGTGAATGGAGCATCAAAAGTCTCAGATCAATAACGGCTTTATCCATCCCATACCTGTATCTATCTTGTATCTGTGGGAGTCTCTGTTGTAGTGTAGTGCTATGACGTTTTTGCCTCCGTCCCATGCGGCTCGTTTACCTAGGTGTGTGAATCCGTATATGCCCAACAGTCGGCTACGGCGGTGTGCGTGAATGAAATTGTTGGGACATGATCCTGCTAGGATTCTCCGCACCTTGTCCAGTGGTGTTGTGTGAAAATGACTTAAGTCTAATCTGTATGTATCCACATTATAACTGCCATATAAATGCCCCGCCTCTGTGTGCAGCTGCCTTCAGACTAATTATAATTGCTCCATTAGCATAGACTTAGCACTGGTGGACTTTTTCACATTCATTTTCCAACACATTTGATCACCATCTATAACAACCTTTACTGTCACCCAGAAAACTGCTTCTGCTTCATTTACTCTACTCTATATTGTACTTCCCCAATTTGCATTTTTAATAAAGCAATATCACTTTCTAAATGTTTTTTTTTTTTTTTTTTTTTTATCATCAGTGGCATTATAGATGTTGGGTCTCATAACTAAATTGCTCAAAAATGTGTTGTTGTAATTTCTGGTTATGTTTAAACAACTGACCTGAAAAAGCATTTAACCACATTTGTACTGTTAAATAGGTACTTCTCTTGTAGCTCTTTCTCAGTGTTACAATGTGGGCTGATATACAGAAACACAATAAAAACTACTTTGTCAGATAATGTTCGTTAGACTGCCTTTGCAATGTTTATCATCTGCCTCAATGTGTTGGAGGAAACAACCACAAACAAAAATCTAGTAAAACTATAAGTATTTTTGAGTAAACATGTAACCACAGCCACTGTACTATGTAACTTTTCTGGTGGAGGAAAATAAATGTATCTGTGTCCAAGGAGACAAGCAGGTGGCACAATCAGACCAAGTTGCAAGTTGCAGGTAATCTGTGAGTAGGATGCAAGTGTATTATTAGTAAAACTTGGATGAACTATAAATACATGCAAGATAGATATGTTTAATGTCATATAGTGGAACATTTTAGGCAAAGAAATAACATATACATGAAGACAAGCAAGTGGCAAACACTCACCAAAAAAGTTACATAGTGCACCCTTAAATAGATCTGTCTCGGAGACATAAAATTATACAAGCATGACTGCTATTGCTGTATTCTCCGACTGCTGCTGGAACAATGACAACATGCTTTTTACAAATGTAGACTCATAATAGCAGTGTCCTATAGGAATGTTATTTGTTTTTGGAGAATGTATACAATATTAGATGCACTGAATTATAGGCTTTTCTAACCCAAATAGAAGTGGGATTCATTGGAATGCTGGGAATGTTCTGAGGCTAAATTGAGGCACAACAGCAAACCAGGCAAACAGTTATCAATAAATGGATTCCTAACAGCAGATGGGTCTCTGTTCTAGCGCTGGAATTAGCATGGGGAGTGTGTTGACATTGAGCTCTCTGCACAGGCTTCAGTATACATGTTATTTTTACATAAACGCTGGCAGCGGTCCAACATGGCGTCACTTAAGCTCATAGTGTCTGGACGTGAACTTCAACCCCTGTCAGCACCGGCCACTTACATTTACAGGGGGAGTACTCAGTGGGAGCTACAGACCGAAATGATGGTTGTGTGGAGTTCATCACTCCATCACACAAGGCGTTTTAGAGATAATTCTTTCCTTCATATATCTGAGAGGATTGACTGCTAGGATTGGCTGGGAATGTGTAATACTATTTGGTTATGATCCTAAAACTGTGCAGACAGCAGTGTGTTTGCATATCCATTACGTTTATTTTGGCTTGTTATTGTATATTTGGTATTTCATCTCAAAGGAGGTGCATACTAAGTGGCACATCAATATTTTCTCTAAGGCAAAAGTCTAAATTTCTCACAAAAGTATACCACATGAAAAGTGTGTGCTCGTTGAATGGATACCCCTACTGAGAATGAAGCTCTGCAAATAGTTGTAACAAGGCGGGAGAAGTTTATTTACCCTCAGTACAGTACCTTGAGACATGGACACTCAAGACATTGTGGTAGTATATATAGGTCTGACCATGCTTCCATTGTAGGGAGTATTATAACCTCTGATGACGTAGGTAAGATAGAGCTATCCACAAAGGAATACGGACAAGGACCAAGCTAGAGAAGTCCTTGGTAGAGTAGTGCAATATGAATGAATGTGAAAACTGTCTGTCTGCTTCTAACACAAACATTACAAACTTACCAATGCTGAATGACTGTTTAGCATTTATATATTACTGTGAAGTGGCTAAATTACAAGTGCCTGGAATAATGTGGAAAACAAGCTCATAATGCCTGGCCCTCTGTACACAAAAGTCAATTCCAATCAGACAAATTATTGACTTTAGTAAACAAACACATGAAGTGAATTAACTGCCCGATGACCCAAGTCAAGTACATCCGCCACACAATAATGATTGGATTAACAATGGATCCCAATGTGTCTTCCTGTCTGTGTTATCACTACGCAGGTTAATTGAAGCTGCTCTGAAATGCAAAGGCGTAAGAGCACTCCAGGATGGCAGTGGCTTTTGCTGAAAAAAATCTACATATTAACACATAAATCTTTATTAATTACCTAATGGACACCCCCACCCCCCACCCCCAACACACACACACTCTAGGGTTTTGTATTGGCCAGAATCCAGTGAAACATGTTACTGTAATTTCTTTATTTCTATTCCCTAAACATGCACAATAGGTAAAAATTGTCCAGCTAACCAAGCCAGCAAACCAAGCCCAGCACAAGATCTGGAGATGGGGCCCTGAGCACTGCTCCTGAGGAGATGCCTCAGCGGCATTGAAGGATGGGTCAAATTCAGAGGGCAAATTTCCCTATGGGGACAATAAAGTGTACTGTAACCTTAAACTTAATAGTTGCTCCTATATTGCATGCAAAACAGTGATAAGAAAAAATGTTTTTAGGCATTCCTTTTAAGTTAAGATTTCTGGGGGAAAATCATTTTAAAAATACATTCTAACTTTAAATGTTCTATTTCTTCTCTTTAAGCTTTCCTCAATAATAAAATACAAACTTGCTTCCCATATGTGAATCTTTTCAAAGAAACAGTTCTCAGAATCTATGGCCTCTTTTTCCTTTATAGGATGTGCAGTAGTCGTTGGAGTCTCCACTCCGCAGTCTGCCGGCCTGTGAATACCTCCAGTGTGTGTCTGCTGCACTGGAAACTGTGAATGACAATTGATGCTCATTACTTCTCCTGACAGTAATATTGCAGGGTTACACCTACTCCATTTTTCTGACAGAATGGCATTTGTTCATTTGCAGAGTGACCAGCTTTGAAAGAAAAACAAGACAGACAGTCCTAATGTGTTTCTGACACTTGACTGACAGGCGGCCTCTGTGGGTATACTCCAACAGATACATAAAAGAACTCCAGTTAAAGAGCAGGAGTCAGCCTCAAGTTTACCCAGAATCCTCCGAGTGTTTAGAGATTGGTAAAGGCAGGACCTTTACATTCACCTCTCTCTGAGGATGAATGCTTCTTCTGTACAAACGGTTTATAATATGGCATAAATGTTTTTCATTTAAACACTACCTCAAAAGTAAGTGCTCATTCAAAGTCGTATTGATTAAGCAAATTGTTGTTTTAAGCTTGTCCATTCAACTCATATACTTCAGGCAATATTAAAATGCCTGACTGGATAGACCAGGGGTGACCAAATATGGCCCGGGGACTAAATGCAGCCATTAGACCAATTTTCCTTGGCCCTTGTGCTTCCTGGTCAATTGGCCCACATTATCCTCAGAAGTACTTTTATATGCAAGTTTAAAATGCTCTACAATAACCTTAATGTCTAACATTTTGGTGTGTAGTATTAAGGTTGCTACCAGACTCCACTTCACTATCTAGGCTTTAATGTGCGGAACTCAATGGAAAAAGTTTGGACCTCTTTCATATAGACCATGACTTCGTTTTTCTTGTCTGGGGTCAACACAGACAATCAACACAGAGATTTTACACCAGCTGTTCTCTTATGCAAAACAAATATTATAAAGAAGTGCCACAAGCCATCAAGTGGCAGAAAAGCTTTATTTTTTATGACTTTATATAACAACAATGGATAGAACATTTTAATAGAAACGGCTCTGCAGTCAAACCAAGAAAAACAAAATTAGCATTTCAGATGTTGCATAAAAATATTGTTTGTATTTGAAAATGTGGAGTGAAGGCAGAGAGAGAAAAAAAACTTGATTAGCAGTGTCGGTTTTGTAATCGTCCGATGTCTAAAAGCAAGGCCACCACAGAATAATGGGAAAGCACGCAACATTACACCGCACTGTGAGTGGGAGAGGGAGGGATGATGTGGGTCAGTCTTTAGCAGACTTGATTGAGTAGTGGACCAACCATCCATGCAGACGCAGAGCTCGCTTTAATGAATTTCAATCTGCCACCCTTTGCCTCCAACCACCTTTAAAGTATGTCTGAAGGAAACACAAAATCACAAGTCTGCCAGATCTGCCACTATTTTGATGAATTTGCTCATCAAGAAGTCGTCACGCCATATGGCACATTACTATTTTGCATCTGACCTTCTGCTGTTAAATAATACAAACTGCTTCATGGCTTCAAGGTGCGCTAATAATGGCCTTCATGTGCACTGCTGAGCTGAGGAAACTCTTCGGATAAGGATGTCATCAAAACCTTGCACAGCTCTTTGATAGCTGATCTAAAATATGTTTTGATCTTTTAATGTGGGAGTTTGATGGACATAAATTGATGTGCAAATTTAGTCAGCATATTTGACAGGAATGCAAATCACAATTCAATGAATATCACTAAGCACACAGGACAATATCATTTTCTCAATAACAGGATTTTAAATGTAACTTTTATAACCACGTTTGGCTTACAAAATTTTGAGAAGGGATCTGGTCTCAACAGGTAGATCATTTTAAATAATGTCAAAAGTCCTTCAATAATTGAATGTGCTTCAGTGTTATATTGTGAAATTAAAAAATAATTGTTCCCACTGGAAAATGAAGCATCCTTCACTATAATATGCATTCATTTTGCTTGTCTTAACCTTTAAAAGGGTAAAGACTTCGATAACCTTTAAAGACTTTAATACTTTTTAAAATTTAAACTATAATTAATAAATTACCAACTTCCTCTGTGAAACTCTTCAAATCTCCGTTTTAGTTAAATGCTGTTCAGTAATCTAGACATAACATTTTCACATTTAAAGGTGTACTGTGTAACTTTTCTGGTGGATGACCCGTCACCTGTTCTCTGTGTCTCCATGGAGATATTATTACTTTACCTGCAATGTTACACAGTAGCATAGACTAGCAGGAGACTCCACCAAGCTAATTTGCAGGTCAGATCTGTGGAGAGGTGACCCCACTCAAGGTGGTTGTAAGAATGTACATTTTTAAAGGACTGAATAAATGCAAGTAAGATAAGTTTAATTTAAAACTATACTGTGTGGGAAAGTTCAGGCACAGAAATGACATCTCACAGAAAAGTTACAAAGTGCACCTTTTTAACTGATCCTTTTTTATGAATTTGTAGTGCAAACATGTATTTATACTGTCTTACTTTGAACATGCCACAACACAGACTGCATCTACACGTGGTTAAGGTTAAAAGAACCCAACCAGTGTATGACCAGAGCAGAGAGCGTTGGAGCCTGTGGTTGGATGCAGGCCACTCGGTCGGGGATGGGCTGTGCTTGGATGGCTGCAGAAGAGCTGTTTACCAGTGTGGGTCTGAGAAGAGGGATTAGTCCTCCTCCACTTAAGCACTGGCCGCTAGTTCTGGCTCTGCTGCTGGAGTCTGCTCTTCACTCAGATAAGGCAGACGGAAATGGTTTTCAAAGCTGCTCACAACATGGTCAATAATGCCATCTTCACAGCATGCATTACATAAAACATGACCTCCCTAATAAGGTAATGTTGTGTATTGTGAATGAGTTATTAACTTTTGGGGACAGGAAATTGGATTTGGTTTTATTTCAGATCACTTGAAATGTCTTTCCCCATGCGTATTACCTGCCACTATATTTTTTCCTTGGAGAGATTACCAGATAGTGTTCACTTCAGACTAGCCCTCAAATGCTGCAGTTAAGGTCAAGGTATAGTTTATTGTCCCAGTAGGAAAATGTGTCCTCTGCTCTTGACCCAACCTTCAATGCCACTGGGGCAACCTGTCAGGAGCAGGGGGACCCATCTCCAGATCTTGAGCTTGGCTTGGTCAGGACTACTGTAGCTGGAGAATTGTACTTTGTACTTTCAGATTTTCCTCAGTCCTCAGTCTCATGCATTTTTTTGGCCAAATGTTTAGCTCTGTAGTTTTGTATGTGTTCATGTTATAGCTGTTTGCCATTTATTCCCCCAAATCCCATTATTGCTTTCTATTAGTCATTTTGTTTACAGTTCAATTCGCTGTGGTGCCTAAATACACATGGATTATTGACATAGCAAAACAGAAAGCCATAAGCGTGAATTAAATAATACTTGCTTGTGGGTGGCATCCAAGCGAACAAGGGAGGCTCATAAATACACAGGAGAAGAAAATGGTGGTCTCTGGGAACCGAGAAACCGAGAAAGTGGGAGTTTGTTCTCACAGAGACACGAAAGGTGATGCAACGGGATTGGATCTTTCAAACTGCTAATCGCTTATAGCTATCCAGCAGGGACAACTAGACCTCTCCACTCTCTCTCCTCTCTCTACCCCCTATTTGTCCTCTTTTTTCTCCTCCATCTCTTTTTTCACTCTCTCTCCTTCCATTCTTCTCTCTCTTACTTCCTCTTATCCATGTGTCTCTCCCTAACCCCTCTCTCTCCCATCCCTGCCCTATTTCCTCTCTCCTCACTGTGTTCTCTCTTATCTCTCTCTCCCCCTTTCTCCAGCTCTCTCTCGCTTCTCCTTCTCTCTTGGCCTTTTCCTCTCTCTCTTTAATCTCTCCTCTCTCCCCTACTTCCTTCCTCTTCCTACTCCTCTCCCTGTCTCTCCCTTTCTCTATCCCCCTCTCCCTCCGCCCTGTCTCATGTCTTTTTGTCCTCTTTCCTCTCTCTCCATTTTCTCTCTTTTCCTCCTGCTCTTCTCTCTCTCGTCTCTCTCCCTCTCTCTCCTGTCAGGATAAGGCAGGAGTACTGCTGAAGGATTGAAATGTAAAAAAGGCAGAGGATCAGAGACAGCCTGAAAATGAGGAGCGCAAAGGGCAGGAGATGTGAGAGATGAGTTGAACAGGTAGAGCGATCGTGCTATCAGTGTGCTCTGTAGTGTGCTGCTCTGGAGGATTCCTGCTTGTGTCCCACAGGAAAGTACCCATTATTATTATAAAAGGAGCCATTTTATTGCATCATTGGGTGAGCCCAGTTAGGCATCGATTGAGGTCCCCCTGGGGATTGGGAAACAGAGAATGGCATCTGTCAATAAAGTAAACAGGAAGGATCATGTTTTGGTCACTGACATTGTGAGAGCTATTGAGGTGTGTATTGAGTGTACAATCAGTATAGAAAGTATTTTATAGCATTGTCTGAAAGCCATGGACTTACAAAAGTTAAAGCCATTTTTTTAACACTTCAT
>JACM01004208.1:0-11682 GCA_000787095.1 Periophthalmodon schlosseri
CACTGCTCCTCCTGAATCTGAGGTTCCGGATTCTCCTCTCCAGTACCCTTGGAACACACATTCCAGTCCCCATTCTTAAACAGAGGGACCACCACCCCAGTCTGCCAGTCCAACGGCACTGTCCCCGACCACCACGCGATGTTGCAGAGACATGTCAGCCAAGACAGCCCCACAACAACCAGAGATTTGAGGTACTTGGGACGGAGCTCGTCCACCCCTTGATGGACACCCTTGTGCTCAAACATGGTGTTCGTTATGGACAAACTGTGACTAGCACAGAAGTCCAATAACAGAACATTGGCCGGGTTCAGATCAGGGAGGCCGTTCTTCCCGATCACGCCCCTCCAGGTGTCACTGTCGTTACCCACATGGGCACTGAAGCCCCCAGGAGAACAACGGAGTCCCCGGTGGGTGCACTGTCTAGTACCCCTCTCAGGGACTTCAAAAAGGCTGGGTACTCTGCACTGCTTTTTGGCCCGTAGGCTGACACAACAGTGAGAGACCTGTCCCCGACCCGAAGGCGCAGGGGCGTGACCCTCTTGTTCACCGGGATGAACTCCAACACGAGGCGGCTGAGCTGTGGGGAAATAAGTAAGCCCACACCAGCTCGCTGCCTGTCCCCGCGGGCAACGCCAGAGAAATGGAAAATCCAGTCACAGCCCACACCAGCTCGCCGCCGCTCCCCGTGGGCAACGCCAGAAAAATGGAGAGTACAGCCCCTCTCAAGGAGTTGGGTTCCAGAGCCTAACCTGTGCATGGAGGTGAGGCCAACTATATCTAGCCAGTAATGCTCAACCTCCTACACAAGCTCAGGCTCCTTCCCCCCCAGCGAGGTGACATTTCATGTCCCCAGAGCCAGTCGCCATGTCCGGAGATCCGGTTGTCGAGGCCTTCGACTGTCGCCCAGATCGCCATGCACCGGCCCCTTACGGATCCTCCCGCGGGTTGTGGGTCCACGGGAGGACGGCTCCATGTCGCTCCTTCGCGCTGAGCCCGGCTGGGAATACTACTCCTTTTTGTTATAAATTTCTCTTAACATCACTATTGCTGCTACAGACTTGCTACTACTGTAAATGCTTCTAGTAGGCATACTACTACACAGTAATGAATGACTGCTTTTAATTTATACTACTACTACTACTACTACAACCACTACAAGTAGTATAACAACAACAACTATAACTACTACTACTAATACTGCTGCTGCTGCTATATGCTAATTCTACTTCTACCATCAATATACCACCCTGTGCAGTGTTAATTTTGTTGTCTAGAATATTTTATAAATAAAGGATGAATAAAACAAAAATAAAATATTTTAGTCAAAAGACTAAATAAAAATGTCTTGCCAAAATTAGCACTGTCCCTGCAATGGCCTATACTGTAAAAGTGCAGTATGTAGTACTGACCACTGATCCCATTAACACTACTGCTGCTGCAAGTAAATGTACCACTACTTCTACTACTACTGCTATGTTACACATACTGCCATGTACACACATTAGGTGCCAAGACTGTGGTTCGCACAGACAGTGAAATCAGATCACTAGTTTGCTCTTATCTTAGCTCTGCATGGTCAATGTTTAAACACATCACAAGAGAATTCCTTTATCTAAGAAACCCTGCCAAGACCCAGACATTTGGTCAACCCTCCACTGAACCAACAAGACTGACCAATACTTGTGTCTCCTCTGACAAAGCACTTCAGGACATAGGGATAAGGATGAAGGATGAGTGTTTTATTAAGGAAGTTGGGAGGCTACCAAATGTTTGTAATGAAGTTGCTTGGACAGACTACAATACTCATATACACAGTACTGTTTTTTACGAGATAAATACTTTCACATACTGGGATTGGAGTGGTGAATGTGGGTGAAGGTTCGCAGGTGAGGTTTTTTACAGTGTACAGTATTTTTTGAGAATACCAGGTTCTGTGCATTATTGAATGTTTTCTCCATTCTAATTACATTAACTCCAAACTATAAATCAGATGTCATGCCCAGGCAGTTACTCATCCCATCACTCTTACTTGAGTAATTTGAACCACTGCTTACTTTGTACTTCTACGTGGCTAATATTATTTTATTTATTAGGTAATTGTCCTCTTACTTGAGTACAATTTTGGCTACTCTGAACCCACTGCATCACCACATATTACATACAGTTCTGACCCTATTACTTATCCACAGTATAATCTAAATTCCCTATGTCTATAGTTATTGCTACTGTGTTTCCTCGGCAACAGAGGCTCAGATGTGTGCTGTGTGTCTTGGCGTCCAGAGGAATGTTCGGCACAGCTGCTCCCCTCTCGGGCCTCCTCAGACCTTCCTTCCATTGCACAAAGAACTGGAGCCCATGCCACAGGGACAAGCCACCCTCTCCATTCTCCCCTTGGCCCTGGGTCAGAGGTCATCCATGTGTGTGCCGTGGGGGGCCCTTCACTTGCTTATCGTCATGGCAGCAGTCAAAGCAGGCCAGGCAATATCGGCAGACTGGCAAAATGAATGCCATTTTTTTTGTGTATAATTGTGTATAAGTGTATAATGAATGTCTTCAAAGCTGGATAGAGTTTGAGCAAAATCTCAGTATCTATAGGGCAGAGAATCTCAATGCAAAAAATCTACAAAACATAGAAAACATAAAATAAGAAAAGAACCAGGTGGCATAACACGCAGTTATTTTCCTTGTGGATGAATAAATAAAGTCTAACATACCCATTGACAAAACATATTACAGTGTAAACGTATATGCACCAATACCCATTTGGGCTGTTCACAGATAACTGTTTGTTGTTGGTCAATAACTTGTTGCTGGTATATACATAGTATAGACAACTTCTGTATAGTCACATCATCCCTTGGCGTGAATAAGTATGGTTGCCAATCTGTACCAACTATCACCCTCACACAACTACACTGACACAGAAAAGGTAAGTGAAATGCCATGCCGAAGAACGCAACAATAGTATGCAATTCCAATATATAGAAATTGTTACCCTTTGGATAAGGGATCAAATACATATCAGCTGAACTGCTAGTCCACTGTAGTACCCTCTGCATAGATATTATAACTGACAGATATAGGTCAGTGTGATGCTCCTGATGGAGGAGGGGGAGTAGGGGTCATGTCTAGGGGCGTGGCTTTGGGATGTGTGTCTTCTCTCCTCAGCTCATTCCCTCCATCTCCCCATTCCATCACTGTCTTTGGGAATTGTAATCAAAGTCTGACTCAAGGTCGTTACAATGCACCGCGCAGCATTTGTTTGAGTGGGCATCGATTTGCCCCCCTTTCTCCTTCACCTCACTCTGACTACAGGGAAACTCGATCAGTGCCGCACTATTAATACCGTTCTCTTCCTGCCCCTCGCTGAGACTATGACATCACATCCTGCAGTAGTGAATGAACACCATTGGGATGTGGATATCCCTCTTCCTCCCTCATATCCTTCCTCATATTAACTACCTGTTTGATCCATGTGCAAGTAAACAGCTGGAAGCTATTTGTGCATGAAAATAATGCCAACAACCATTTTAGGTGACAATTTTACAATATAAAAGGCCTGTACAATATATCACAATCAAATTGGTGCAATTATCAAATTGCCAATGCTGCAATTATTTAGATAGAATAACTAAATATTCTGTCTTTTTATAGAGATAAATTGTTGCACCTGTAGAACAGGTTTAGACCTATACAAACATGTTCTGAAATACATGGGATTCTAGTAAAAGTTTAGCAGTTCATATTTCATTGTCTCTCACGTTGATGCTCCTGAAGTTGTTTTCATAGTGCACTCTGAACAGAATACTTCCTAAATATATATTACAATTATATCTAATTGCAATACGCACAATTCAGATTTTTTTCTCCCCAAAATCGTGCAGCCCTAATATATAGTTAATGTAAATTCCATCCATTAAATGCATCCACAGCCTTTATAACAGTTCTACTTTCACATGTACACTATCACTTGAGCTGACAAGTAATAACCTATTTTTAACCTATGTATTGTGTGGGTTTGATTGGAAGAACTACATTCACGCTATGTTTAAAGGGGCTATATTACACAAAATTGACTTGTGTCATGTTAAAATGTTGTTACCTCATCAAAAACATATCCAGAGTTGTGTTTTGTTTCATTTACACATGTTTAAGTAACTCTTTATTATTAGTCTGTCTGCATCTCCAAAGCTCAAAATGCTCTGTTCCATCTTGTGATGTCATGTAGTGCTAGTTTTCAAGTTATCAGCTACAGCCTCAGTAGAGATTAGCAATTCAAGGACTAAAATCATCCAAATGATTCTAGTGAAGGTGGAGTTTAAAAACATAGTTGAGCACTTCCTGTATTACCACATGACATTACAATATGGACCAAAGTGCATTCTGTTTGAGAGAAGAACTCAGCCTAAATATGCAGGGTTTGTGTGTTAAACATGTGTGAATGAAACAAAACACAACTCCAGTTATGTGATGAGGAACCAACATTATAATATAGATCAGAAAATAGTGTAAGATAGGCCCTTTAAAGTAGTTATTGAACTTTTGGTCATCGTTAGGTTATGGTCTTAATTTTATATCTGATATGGTTATCTAGTTATTTGCATATTCCTGAGACTCCTTGTACTTCTGATCTCACATCATGGAATACTACCTCGCCCCTCCTGCCTGTCGTGTCTAAAAGAACTCTGTAGCTCCCTCATCTGGCTGTTACACCACACTACACCCCTCTCCTCTTTCACTCTCACTACAGAGCCACACATTACCACTGCACAATACAAACATTATCAGATGAGATCATGGCAGGTGTTGCTACCACTTCTCCCCTGGGCCCCCCCCCCCCCCTTTTTCCTTCCTCGGCCCCCCCTCCCCCCTGGGCCCCCCCCCCCAGTTTCCTGTCCTTGGCTGCGGACCCCATCAAAGCCAGCCACCGGAGCCCACCCAGGTCCCCTCTCTCATCCCTGGCCTTCTCTCATCTTCTTTCTCTTCACGGACAATCAGCAGTTTTACATACTAATGACAGACCTTCATGCTACAGAGATCTGGGGGCCCCTATAGATCGGCCATTTTGGACACACATGCGCACATATAGGGACAGTGGCAAGTGCGGCAGCTGTTCCTGTCTGGATTCTTATTACACGCACAATGATGCTGGCTTCTATATTGAACACACCCTTTGCAGTGAATAATGGATCGGTTTAATTCTAAGTTTTAGTCTAAGTCATATGTTTTTGTCAATTTACTATTGGTTGTGCACTGATATAAATTATATAAGTGGTAAATAATTGACTATTCAGGTGTTAATGGAGAGGAGCAGGGGACAGACACACACCATTTGTCACTAATGGATGTCAAAGATACATTGGATTAACCCTGTGAAGAGAATGAAAGTTTTATAATAAATATGTGATCCAGCTGCTTTAGTTAGCAGTTTAGCATTATCCCATGTCTTCAGTTGGTTGCTAGCCACCAAAATGCAATGGAAATGAAACTAGAAAAGGTAAAAAGTTTAAAATATGCAAATATTCATGTTCAATATGACAGGTATTCACAAGGCAAACACTTCAAGACATGTTTTGACAGATTATCCCTTAAACAGCAGTGACATGCGGCGAGGTCTACAGCTGGTCAGGCAAAGTGCAGTAGGCTCAAAAATGTTGATAGCCCACTGAATTGCACCACTTTGTTTAGATTTTCTTTACAAATATATAAGAATTGTATGGTGCCCACCCAATGACCTGAGTGAAAAAAGATACTAAATTGTGGCCTCCAATTATGATTTTGCTCCCACAACATGTAATTCATACCCACACTTTAGCCAATTCGTTCCTATGATTTAGCCAATGTGTACAAATGTATGTATAGTATATTGTAATATCTACATGGCCTGTATTGTTAATTGTTACCTTTAGAAACTTAAAGCCACATGGCTAATTTGCATAAACTCTGTTGATGGACCCAGTACATGCTCTGTGCTCCACCACAGATGGACTAAAGGACAGATGGAATAGCCTATTTGTTGGGACAGAGGACAGAGCAGTGGCTCTGCAGCTGATAGTGAGTTTGGATAATATTTATTTTGAGGACACTGAGGAGCACTTATTGTCCGTATTGTGGGTGCTGTAGTTTTTTTATTAAACAATTGTAGTGGCACGTGACTGCTCCGTTGTTCCCGCCACTAGTTAGGATGGTCGGATTCTCCAAACACAGCTGAAGCTCCTTCTCTTATTTCCAAAGGTTAGGGGGCTAGGACCTAGGAGCTATTATCTGAACAATTCGTAACAAGCCACATTTTATCACTAACTGCAAGTTCCGCTACAAGATGAGGAGGTACTTTTGGCAGCTCAGAAAATTGATAGAGACTTGATTGAGCTTTATTTTAACCTAGGCTTAAAATACAAGGACACTGTGAAAACCCTTGATTTGCACAGGGTTTCAGTAATTCAAGTTCTTAATTCATGGGAACGAATTGGCCTAAGTGTGGGTATGAATTAGCCTACATGTTGTGGGAACAAAATAATTCAAGGCCACAATTTAGTAGCTTTTTTCATGCAGGTCATCAGGCGGGCTCTGTACTGATGTTTACTGGAAAAATGACATAGAGCACTAAGTCAATATTGTCAATATATTGTGTGATGACATTTCTGAAGATTTGGACTACACTACAAGAATTCCCTACATCTAGCAGAATTGTGTGTCCCTATCTGCAGATTCCCAGAACTGCAACTTACACACACTTGGATCATTTCGATGTGACCTATTTTACACTGGGGCGTGCCTCCATAGCATGAAACATACATTTATATTTACTCCACACACATGGAAAATTCTCCATCATGGCCCACTTTTGCAAGAACTTCACATTATTATCATTTGTTCTGGATTCATATGGGCAGTATTGGATGCAGTTGACCCTCCCTCTTAAAATGCATGACCTTTTTAACCAATCATCCTAAATTATTCAGTAAAAATGTAGGCCTGCATTTCTAAATCTTGAGAAAATACATTTGGTAGTTTCCTTACACATGCTGTTCAATTATTCATGCATCCTTTGAATCATTTCTACATGAAATCTTAGCCCGCATTAGCTCAGATATGATACATTTTCAGGTGTGATCTATTATATATACCACTCGTAGTACTTTTTATGTAATCTGTCATTTAGTGAAACTGGGTCTATGGGAAAATGGGACAACATTTGCCTAACCCGCTGGCAAATGTTAGTGTTGCTAAAGTAACAGGAATAACATGAGGGATATCTCACTATGTCACTATGATGGAGATATAGATAATGTCCCAGGGCTACTCCACTCTAGTCCTTATGTAACCGCTTACACTTATCGGCTTAGGAACGCTCCATCCAAGATACCTATCTACTATCTGTAAATCCACTCACAAAAAGCATGCAACAATGTCAGAGATATTTAAAGATGCACTGAGTAACTTTTCTTAAGGAAAGTACTCCACTGCTTGTGTTATGGAGATGATACTGCTTTACTTAGAATGTTTCACAATATGGCATTTTCTTGCACTACAGGTGTTTTATTGCTTAAAAAACTTTTACTTTTGTTGTCCTTGTCCAATGATCATCTATGTAAAGCGTCCTTGAATGACTGTGAATAGTGCTGTATAAAACCAATGTATTATTATTATTATTATTAGTAGTAGTAGTAGTAGTATTATTATTATAATTAGACAGTTGTTTATTAGTTGCAGCTGTAGTAGTATTGGAAGTAGCTGTAGTTTATATTATTGTACTGTAGATCATTCTCACTGTGCATGACAGTAGTTTGTATTAGTAGTAGAAGTACTTACATTATTTTGTAGTATACTGTGGTATACCGGCCAAAATGCATACTTTTTTCCCTTATCTTTTTGATATGTGTTGTCATCAGATTCACATTCAACACTTGGTTACTTATGTTATTTTGTTGATATAATATCTGTTTTTGCAATGCTAAACTTCATGGACTGAGAAAGACAAAAAGCACTGTGAGAATAAGGTACAAACTTATCAGATGGGAGCGACAGGTATTTACAACAGTCCTGGTGAATGTCTCCATAAAAGGTAAAGGCTTTCAAGTGATTACCTGTTGCTCTCGACCAATCACAGCGCGGAGAATAACCTACCTGTCCTAGCCTGCTGTTCACTTCCTTGAGGTAAAAGGTTGCCTAAAAAGGTTGTATGCAAGTCTCCCATGCAAACTTAGGTTACACAATTGTGGATTCAACATATAATTTGAGTGGTTATGTAAGAATCTGCCTGCTCTGTCTTGACCTAGATTCAGGATGTTGGGAATCCCGGAGGAACATACATCAACATGAATACACCCCAACCATATGTCTGCAAGTGTTGCACAAGCGTATTTGCTGTTGAAAAAAAAGGAGATCCTGGTTAGGTCTCATGACAGGAAGAAATGAGAAAGTTGTATATAGGCCACAGCTTTGAGCAACTATTGGTCAATGTAACAAAGTTAAACAAAAAGCAGTGGATTATCTGTGAAAGCTGTTACATCGCAGATTGGTAGAATGCCCAACATTTTTACTAAACATTTACTAAAGCTTAACTTTGTAACTTTTTAGCCAAAAGAAGGATTAAAATAAAAACATGATTTTTCATTATGGATGATTTTATTGCATTGAAAAATGAGTAAGTAAAAGTAAAGTAAAAACATGCATCCTTTCTGTGTGTATTTCTCTTGCATATCCACAAACCTCACTCTTATTTGGCCTGGGGGAGGGCCTCGTCCTGCTTGTAGGAGAATGGTGATTCTGAAGTATGGTTTTGACTTTCTCTTTCCATAGAATCATGCAGTCAATGTGCCACGCCCAGAAAGTTACACAATGCCACTTTAAAAATTATATTAGAATAAAAATGTTGATTGAAATTATAACTTAGAAAGTAAAATATTTGCATGCAATTAAATAATATACAAAATCTGGTATTAATTCCAAAAAACATATTTTAAATGTAGGACATATATGGACCAATTATATTACCCAGACAGAAGTGAAGCAATGGTAAAAAGAAGATCTTAATGTTTATATTACATGTAGGTAATGTACACCCACATCTATCTGCTATGCATCCATTCATTCACATATGCTACTGCTAATTGAGCTACCATAAACATACCAAAGACTAAACTATAGAGTGACCACTATTACACAAAGGGGTAATTAAATAGGAGAGGTATGGGGTAGGGCTAGTGCAGATACTTGGGAACCTGGGGTTGAGGATCCATTCACCTTTAGGGCCTATAGTCTGCTCCCTTTGAAAGCCATGTTCACTTTGTTCTCGTCACTATGTTGGAGTGAGCAGGAGGGAGGGCACTATTGTGTTGCTGACTCAGGAGTGGCACAGCTCTGAGGACATGAGTGAAACCTAGAGCCAGGTAGAGATGCATGACTAAATTACAAACTGTTTATTCATTTCCGCCTGAAAGGGGCACATTCCTTTGGCACTACACAGTCATTCAAATAAACCAGGGTGTCTAGGCAGTAGGCGGGTACTTTTACTTCAGTAATTAGAACTAGTAGCAGTTCCTATTAGTAAGTTGTGGAAGTACAAGATGTAAAAATCCATGTCACTTTTATTAAATTTGAATTATTATTAAAGTAGAATTACAGCAGCAGTATCATTAGTAGTAGTTGTAGAAATAGTGGAAGTTGTAGTAGTAGTAGTTGTTCTTGTAGTACTGGTAGTTGTACTAGTACTAATAGCAACAGTGGTATTAGTACAATAAGTGCTTGTAGTGGCAGTTGGCAATATAAGTAAGGCATATGAAGTACAACAACAGCAATATTAAGAGACTTTTGTGATTGAAGCTGCAATTTTTGGTAATTTCTGTAACTGTATCTATTATCTTCACTGTATTATTTTGGAAGTAGTAGTACTCCAGATGTGGCGTCACTCTACTTCCTCTATATACATTGAACTCTATATACTCATTCTTATGTAACTATTATGACAAATTAGGCTATTACGCATGAAGGGCTGTGTTGCACTTTTGGAAAAACCTGATTTGTGTGACCGTGACTGCAGGACTGTTGCCAAAATGTTCTTGTCCCAACATGCACCCCAACATTCTCAATAGAAAATATGCGGTGGACTGTCCCGGCTTGTCAATCCCCCTGTAACCATCCAAGCTCCCATCATATACGCTGCACTGGGAGGGTCCTGGCCTATATACCTGCCGCTGTTGGCCTTATATGGTGCTGTGTATACTCAGTGTAGAGGAAGTCTTGTTTTGTTTTGTGTGTGTGTGGTGGAAAAAAAAATGACATGCTATGGGAGGTGGCACGGAGCAGCCCACAAGGAAGTCATTTGGATTTCATCTCTACTTTTATTGTTTAAGCTCTAAAGTTTAAGTGAAATTTGATATGGCAAAAAGGAAGGACAGTTGTAATGTGTTAATAGAAACTTTATAATGGTCTTGAGTAATTTAATCTTTATAGAAGTTGTGTCATGTCATACAATCTTAAGCACATGCAAAAATACTAGTTTGGTGGGGTTTTTTTTTTGAAAAGGAAACTCCTCCTCTGCAGTTTCCAGTTAGTGAAACACACACAGAGAAGTGAAATTTGTCAAACCTCATTTCACTGTAATCACAGACAAAACCATTTTACAACAAACAAAAATATGTGATTTTATTCAAAAATACAAAAAGAACATTTAAATATTTAAAAATCTAATACATATTTTTTGGCTGTAATTTCAATTGTGAATAGAGTAGTAGTATAGCTGCAGTGTTGGTAGAAAAAGTAGTAGGCTTAAGGTAGGCATTGTTAAAAGGTACCACTATGGTTTCAAAAAAGTTAAGAGTTCCAATATCAAAAAATGTTGATTCTGAAAACTGGTACCCAAAAAAATAATACATTGAAAACAAATTCTAAAGAGAAAAGGAAATATTGGAATTGAAAAACAGGTATTGTTTAACAACTGATACAAAAAAAAAGAAGTTTCCTGGCCCTTGTTATTGTAGGTGTGGCTGAGACTTAGTACTGGCAGTAGTATTGTAGTAGTAATAGTAGCAGCAGCAGCAGCAGTTTTAGTCATCTAGATTCTCTAGCTATAGTAAATAATGTGCTAAATCCACATAGACACAGGCTGGTACAGCGTAATGACAAGCCCGGGGTGGAGGGGGGGTGAAGCTGATTTCCTTGAGAAGTTGTCCCATGTGAGTAGCATTCCTCAGATTGTTGTCATGTGACCAACATAAAGATGTCCTTTTATGGACGCTAGTGTTAACAGCGGGGTGTGGCTTTAACTAATACACACCCAAGTTTGATGATTACGCACAAATTAAAAGTACAACAAGGATATCCCCCCGTCTGGACTCCTCACAGGCCTATGCCATTCCGATATGAACAATAATAGCCTACTGAACAAATTACAATAATTAAATGGAGTTTATTTTAATGTTAACTGAATGAATGAATTTGATATGTTTCACTCAAGCAGTAACAATGCATCTCTCTTGGAGACATTGTTTTTCAAAAGTCACAAGAGCCTTTATTTCTTAACATCATAAGATTGCACTTTGCAATGCTGTGTGTATCAAGCTATTGGATAGACCATTCCATGTTTAATAAACTTGTAGTTGTGTTTGTTTGTAATAGTAAAGTGATATAGCAGCGACAGACAGTCAGAATCAGTCAACATTATACTAATATATCATAATT
>KN479984.1:2644-20585 GCA_000787095.1 Periophthalmodon schlosseri
TAAAACAGGACTAAAACAGGACTAAAACAGGACTAAAATAGGACTAAACCAAGACTACACCAGGGACTAAGTCAAGTATAAAAGAAGAAATAATAAGAACCCATGCAATTGCAATAGTCCTGGGCCTAATAAACTTCGACCAGGACTCGACCAGAACTCGACCAGGACTCGACCAGGACTAAAAGTACCCTGGTTTGAGTCCAATTTAGTCCTGAAGTCGTTTTGGTTTGGTCGTCTTATAGTCCAGGTTTAGTTCCGGGTTTAGTCCTGGGTTTAGTCCCAGGTTAGTCCCAATTGTGGTGAATTTGAACAGTGAACTGTCAAAATACCCTAAAACAAGACTAGACCAGGACTAAACCAGGGATTAAACCAAAAATAAATTCAAAATTAAGTACGTATGCCTTAAAATGGAGAGAATAGACAACAACGCCATAAAAAAATCACGTTTAAAAGCGATTTGAAGACTTTTAAACCTGCTTTTCTCAGATGTGTCAGGGCTGGCCGTGTGAGCCGAGGGCATTGTACAAAAACCTGCTTTTATGTTTGGTATCAAGCATCTTCCATAAATGACATGTGAATACAGACGATCAGTTCATATAACCAAATACCTGTGTGTCAGATGCCCTCCCATCCTTCCATGTCCCTGTGTGTCAGTCAGATGCCCTCCGATCCTCCTATGTCCCTGTGTGTCAGATGCCATCCATTCTCCTATATCGCTGTGTCAGATGCCCTCTCTGTGTGTCAGATGCCCTCCCATCCTCCCATGTCCCTGTAGTGTTAGACTGAGATGGGGCAGGGCAAATGTCTCTAGTTACTCTGCAGATGTTGTGGTGTGTCAGATGCCCTCTCAGATGTTGTGGTGTGGTTGGAGAATGGACCTTGGACATTGTAAAATCAGTATTTCTCATTTCTCTTCTTCTTGGGTCACTTTATCGATGCAGTTTTGTAGAAGTTAGGACTCTCTGTGTGTAGTGAAGGTAATTATGGACAGCCTCATTTAAATCAATAGGTTGTGTTCACTTTCATTTTAAAGATCCTATTAGTTTAACCTGAGCTGGAGGTCAGAGGTCAGACGTTTCAGGTGGAGTTTGCCATGTAACTGTCAGATTACAGATGTGTTGACCTGGTTTATGGTTAATATCTCTGTAATTACTGGACCTATCCACATGAAACAAAAACTGGCACAAAATTCAAACAAAAGTCAAATTATTTTTACACAATATCTTAAAAACGTGGTACTCTTCTAACACACTGGTGTGATTGATGACAGTAAGTTATTTCTGTCCCTGGAATGTTCCGCAGTATGGCATTAAACATAATAATAACAGGTAACAGGTGTATTATTGTTCTGAAATACCTTGAAAACCTGTAACTTACTGTTCAGATAAGTAGCTTGTCTCCATGAAGATAGCAAGAAAGATGAGTCTAATGCTATGCTGTGGAATATTCCTGGCAAAGCAATAAAATCTCCATGGAGACAAGAAGGTAACAGACCCTCCACCAGAAAAGTTACATAGTGCATCTTTAGTCCAAAAAATCTATATAGTAAATTATCAGGTATTTATCAGTTTTCATTTGTGTAGTTTAAAGAGGGGGTATTCTGCAAAATGTACTTTTTGTGTCTTTCTCCCATCTTTTAACGTTGTTCCCTCATCAAAAACACACCTGAAGAGGTTTTAGATGTCATCCATGCATGTTTGAGTTAATCTAGCAACCTCTGCCGGGCCCTATTTGTCTAAGATTCTGTCCAAGGCTCCGCCCCAAGCCTACATCATCCATATACAAAAGCAGTATACGAAATACACTACAGCTTCACAAACCTGATGCGATGTGCAGTAGTTCCACTAGGGGGATGCACGCTGATTGTGTTATGGTAGCGCTCTGAAGGGGGAGTGACTTAGCCTGGGGAGCGTCAAAAACAAAACTGACACTTATAAAACATGTTAATACGTTGTTTTGGGTGAGTATAACATTTTCAGAACAATAAAAGGAAACATGGTGATCTAAATATGTTATGTGTTACAGTTAATACCCCATAGAAGTAAAATACCCCCTCTTTAATACCCCATTGAAGTAAAATACCCCCTCTTTAATGTTGTAATGGCCCCTGTCCTCCATCTTGAATTTGAACATGTAATTTTAAAATGTGAACACGACCTATTGTTCAAAACTACTACAAAATTAATGACATTCTCACGAGACAAAATGATGTGAAATTTATTTTTTTAAAGGTTTAAATGTGGCGAGCCTATTACCTCCTGAACATGTTCAGACGTGTTTGACATGTGTTTACATCACATCACTGCCCCATGAGCAGAGAGTCTCCAGCTAATGGGAAGGACCAGGACTAAATCAGGACTGAACCGCGACTAAACCAGGATTGAAACCAGGATGGAACCAGGACTGGAATCAGGACTGAACTAGGTTTGAAACCAGGACTGGAACCACGACTAAACCGGGACTAAACTGAGACTGAACCAGGACTAAACCAGGATTGAAACCAGGACTGGAACCAGGACTAAATCGGGACTAAACCAGGACTGAACCAGGACTAAACCAGGATTGAAACCAGGACTGGAACCAGGACTAAATCGGGACTAAACCAGGACTGAACCAGGACTAAACCAGGATTGAAACCATGACTAAACCAGGGGGTGAACTGGGACTAAACCAGGACTAAACCGGGACTTAACCGGGATTGAACCAGGACTAAACCAGGACTAAACCAGGACTAAACCAGGACTAAACCAGGACTAAACTAGGACAAAATCAGAACTAAACCAGGACTGAACCAGGACTAAACCAGGACAAAATCAGAACTAAACCAGGACTACATTAGATCTGTCCTGGTCCTTTCCCCTCTGTTTGAGACCCTCTGCTTGTGTTCCTTTCTGTGCTCTTGGTTTCTGCATTTGTGGCACTTTGCGATCTCTCTGAATGTACCTCCTCCATAGTCCGTGAATTTTATCTGTAATTATAAAAAAAAAAAAAAAATGGTGCAAATTAATGTTTCAAACTGTCAGAGATGTATGTAATAAACTGTTATTCTTTTGATGCAGTTTGACTAAAGATTTTGTGACTAAAGCCTCTTTACAAAGGCCAACAACATAAGAGTAGAAATGTATTTTTTCATGGTTCAAAGCCAAAAGTAAAAAGTATTCAGGGAAACTACTAAGAGTAACTGCCTGAGGTTATTATTTTACTTGAAATAATGCCCAAAATCTGTTATTTTGAAAGGATAGACACAAAAATGCCAAACTAAATCATATCTGAAGGAGCTGTTGTTACATAAAGCTCAAGTCACTTTAGACTTACTCACAGTGAGAAGAGGAACCACAACTTTTACTCGAGTAAGAGTACTGTTACACTGTACTATATATTATTTGAGTAGGAGTAAAAGTATGGGGTCAGAGAAGAACAATTTAATTTAAAAAAGTTTCTACCCACCTCTGAGTAACAAAAAGCATGTATGAAGATGCCCATAACAATGCCATAATAATGCAAGTAATGTCTGTTTGTTATATTTGAATTTCTTTTCAATGAAATAAAATGTAAATACCTACAGTCAATTTAAGATAATAAACACAAAATGACACATTACAGTCCACGTTCAAGTAATAAAAAATACAAAATAAGGTGAATACATAACAAAAACGCATAAGATAAAGATAACTTAACAACATAACTAGTACTAGGCTATAACATTTTGGGTTAATTAAAATATACATACCAAAGTTAGTTTTAATTGCATTTTGTTTTCCATAGTGGGAAATATAGCTCAAAATCTAAGGGTTATTCCAAAAATGTTGCATTCCTGTATTAAAAATGTGGCTTGTAACAGTAAAAGTTGTTTTTATCAGAGAGGAAACCATTAGTCAATGTACAGCCCTGGCACTGAGAATAAGTGACCTCCGCTCCAGTAGTCGGCGACATAAACCCGTTGTGACACTGCGCCTTTTATGCACAGCCACCGATCCGTTACGCAATTTACGCACAGCCACAGACCCATTACGCACTTTACGCACAGCAGCAAAGGAGACAGACGAGCTACGGAGAAGGACGTCGGGTTTTGTTCTCCGCCATTTCTACAAATATTTCTACATTTTTACTCCGCTTTTTGGATCTGAACGGGAGATTTTTGAGCACGTAACCCCACGCACAGCTCAGGGCCGTAGCGCCTGCCGGCTTTTTGTGAGTTTTTCTTTGTTTTTTTGGCGGTAAGTCCGAGTTTCGGAAAGTAGCTGCGTCATGCGCTCGGTTTGGCGCCTTGTGGCCTTTTGTTCTCGTGCAGTTACCGCAAATTCTGCCCCAAATTGCGACAAAAAGCAACACAAATGCAGCCGATATCGCGTAACGTTAGTAATCTTGAACGCAAACTTAACAGAACGAAACCAAGATTAAACGTGACGTAAATCAGGTCCAAATCACTATTAATTGCATTGAATCGAATCTAAATGGGGTGTAAACTAAATCTTAACCAGGACTAAACAAGGACTAAACCAGGACTAAGCACAAAAGAGGATTTGGAAAGGTATTACGCACAGTTATTTTGCAAGCGCCGAAAGAAAGAGCGGCGTTCTGGCCTCTTGTTAGCACGCGAGCTCGGTAAATTTTTAAAGAGCCATATTCAGGTTCATTTTTTCTACTTTTACTTAGTTTGTCTTAATGCGTCGTATCTTTTAAATATTGAAAACGTGTCTAGATGCTCACTTTACCAACGCTATATTGTTTAAAATGGCTAAAAGGCCTATGTGAGAAAGTAAAACCCGAGTCTAAACGTTGCAAGTACGTTTCGTCTTATGGAGCGCAGGAAGCTACGTTTGCTCCTTTCATTTTGATCTGTAGTGGAGTAACTGGATGCCGTTATGAAATTGGTGGTTACGTAACTATAATATTGCTTAGCACGAAATTACGTATTGTTTTTGGACAATAGGAAACATTAGAGTTGTTATCTGAAGACTAAAAATACGCTGGAAGTTTCATTGCATAACTGTAAACTCCAGACATATCGAAAATATAGAACCTGTATTTGTCTGGCAGTGTTGAAATTCCAGTGTTGCAATGCATAGAACAAGAACTGGAAAATGAAAAATGAAGATGACAATTTAAATTTACTTAAATCTATTTCACAATTAGCATATGCTTTGAACAAAATTAAGTTGTAAAAACATAATATAAAGAGTAAAATGTTTTGTTTTTATTGCACTGAAAAACATGTGTCCTTACTCTGAGCGGGCTTGCATCTCCACAAACCTGACTCGTATTTGGCCTCCTGCTAGTTTCCATGGAAATGTTGGTCCTTTGGCCTAAATATTCCACAGTATGGCCTAAAACGTGTTTATGTCCACAGAGAATGTTCAAGTATGGATTTAACTTTTTGTTTCCATGGAACCATGCAAGTGACATGCCTCTTCCCAGAAAGTTACATTCTGTAGTTTAAAGATTAGATTCAATATTTTATTAGTAATTCAACGTTTTTGTTGCCAGAGCCACTACAGTCTCAACAAAACTAACCATAAATGTTTTGTCTTTGCAGGGAAATAAATCTTGTTTGACATCTACAAAATCTTAAAATCCAGTCACTATGATCACGAGACGAAGAGGCCGAATGCTGCAGGTGACCGAGGAGCAGCCGGTGGAGGTGGAACTGTGCGACAGCCAAATGAGTCCCACCGAAACGTTTCTGGGGGAAGATTTAGACGCCACCACGATCGAGCTGGATGAACTGTTTAGAGACTTTAAATCGACACTAGACCGAGACCCCGCTTTCCCACTGTTCGATATGGACTTGGAAGAGTTTGGAATCTACGGCAGAGCGCAAGATTCCGGGCGGGAAGTTTCATCCGCTTCGTCTCCTGAAAGAAGAGAGACGGATTTGAAGATGAGGAAGAGTAACCAGAGCCACGGGTTAAACAAAAACGCCATCGCAGCCAGGTTGAATCGGATAAAGAAGAAAGAATACGTGAGCAATTTGGAGCGGAAAGTCACGGGACTGTCTTCCGAAAATTCTGCCTTAAAACGAGAGAATTCTGAGCTGACAAAGAGGGTGGAGGAGCTGGAGGATGAGACCAGGTACCTGCGTGCGGTGCTAGCCAACGAGAGCACGCTAGCGCAGCTGTTAGCCAGGCTCAGCGGTGTGAACGGGATGAAACTATCTTCCTCGCTTTTCCAGGCAGCCGCCAACGACCCCAGCGACCACGACTACGCGTTGCCATGGAAACGGGCGCGGGTGGAGGAGAGGGGCGAGGCGGTGGCAGGTGGGGTGTGCCTACATGTGGACAGGGATCATGTGTCTGTGGAATTCTGCCCCAAGTGTTCAGAGAGCGCCAGCGCGGCACTCAAAATGTAGGGTCAAGTACTTACCGTATCTTCTTTTCTGATACTGAGACTGAACTTAAAGAGCTGTGTAAAGACGTTTTGTAGTTTAGAGACGGAAAAACAAACAAAACCAAAAAATAGGTTGCGTTCACGTTCTAGAATTTGATGATGTCATAGTTTCAGATGGAGGGCAGGGGCCTGTATAACTCTAATTTATACCTTATGTGTTTGGAAATGGCTCCACAAACTCGTCATTTATCTTATGGCGTCTGACAGAATTCTGACCTGTCTCCAGCTGTTTAAACCATAGGGGTTCTACAATGTGCTGACATCACTTGAACGCAGCTTATTTGCATGTGAATGAAGTATTTTTTTAAAGTACTCGTTACTGCTAAACCTTGTTGACAGTTTCTTCTAGGTTTTGGTTGATGGGCGCAGCGAGATGAGCCAATCTGATCGCCTTTTCCTGCCTGAGTCCATGGTAAGGATCGGACTGAAGACTCTTATTTTGAAAGAGACAGGAAGTTTAGCAGTGAGCCGTAGTTATCTAAGTTCATACAGCTATTGTTAATGCCTTGAATGCCTTTTGTTTTGAGTTAACTGAAGCTAGTTTAGCCAGTTTAAATTGTATAAAATATAAAAATGGTGAAGATCCACAAAGAGTAAACCAAAAAAATTTAAAAACAACTTAAAGGGCCCATATTATGCCATTTTTCTGATCTGTGTTATAATGTTTCCTCATCACAAACAGACCTGGAGTTGTTTTGTTTCATCCACACATATTTAACACACAAACCCTGCATATTTAGGCTGAGTTCTCTCAAAATAAAAATACTCTGTTCCACCTTATGCTGTCATGTGGTAATACAGGAAGTGTTCCACTGTGTTTTTAAACTCCAGACACCTTCATTAGAATCATTTAGATCATTTCAACCCTGGAAAATTGCCAATCTCTACTGAACGAAATGTAAAAGGAGCTGTTAACTTAAACTACTGCTTCATCACAAGGTGGAACAGAGCATTTTGAGCTTGGGAGATGTAGACAGACTAATAATAAAGGGTTACTCAAACATGTGAATGAAACAACTCCAGGTATGTTTTTGTGTAATATAGGACTTAAAAAAAAAAAACCCAGAAGTTGTACATATATTGTTTTGCGAAGTTGAATCTCTTTGTGAATCAGCACCAGTTTAAGAGAGAACACATTTGATTTAGCGCCCCCTATCTTTCTTTATGCTAAAGTGGGAGCAGATGGAGGAGCCTGTGGAGGATCGCCCGGGGCCTGGGTAATTGTTTAAGGTAGTATCGGTATCAACGGTATCTGTAATTTTCTTTTTCTTTGCATTTCACAGCTCAACATCAGCTCAATTTTAAGAGCCAAAGCCTGTATATATGTTAATGTAATGACCTGTGTAGACGCCTCTGAGCTCTCCATAGATTGTACTGTATATAATTTTGATTACGTAATGTTTATGATGGACAAAAGTATGTAAAAAAAAGAATAAATATTTTGCTTAATGTTTGAGTTACAAATGTTGGTTTGATCCTTGATATTAATGCTTTTCTTTTTCTCTTTCTGAACAGCGAGGTCCCATTACGGTCTAAAAACCTCAACTTTTGGGTCAAGTCTGGTAAAGGTTCAAAGCAAAACTCCTCATTTAAAGGCAAAGAAAGTGCTCAATGGGGCAAAGGGAGACGAACCAGTCCAGAATTTGGGTTATTGATACTTTGCAGCTGATGTCAAGATTCCCTGGGGGTGTGATGCTAACTGGAGGCACTGCTCTGTCACTCAAGTTAGACTTTAATGTGAGCTTATTTTAACAGTCTGACCATAAAGAACTGACTTAGCTGGAACTACAACAAGTGAGCTGATTTGTGCCGTTAAACTCTTGCACATAAAATTGCAGTCAGGAGCTAGCTAGCATTATCCACAAGTTTTTCAGTTTGTCACTCTCACCTTTTTTGTTAAAAATCAAACTCCTAAACACGACCATGAGCTCGTATTGATCATAATACTCCTGAAAATGTGCTGTTTAAATCCATTTTGTATTTTTTTCTTGCATTTTCAGTTGATCTTAAAACTTTTTTGGCAGTGTTTGCTAATACGTATCTTGTGTCACAGTGGTAACTGTTGAACACTCTGCCATAGATGGACATGTAGAACACCCCCAGCGTGACGTGATACTGCAAAGTATCAATAGTTAGATGACGTAGTCCTCGGTAGAACAGAACCTACATTTGCAATCAGAAATATGAAATCCCCCTGACGAGGATTGTCTCAGTGGAACAAACAAAATGGAGGGATGCGTTTCAGAAGTCACAATTAAGGTTGACCATGATGTAAAACTAGTTTTTCTCACAAGTTTTGGATAATTTTTGGTCATAATTGTTGTCTTTTGCTATTATAGATGTAATTACTGTACCGTTACTCAATCTCAGTGGGGCAAAACCAAGGGGCAAAATGTCATATACAGTTTAAGTAAAGAAGCACATTATTTTTGTTGAAGGTCCTGCATTACACCAAAGTGACTCTTGTGAGCTGTTCCCTCCTCAAAAACAGACCTGGAGTTGTTTTGTTTCATTCACACATGTTTGAGTAACACTTTATTAGTCTGTCTACATCTCCAAAGCTCAAAATGCTGTTTCACTTTGTGATGATCATGAAGTGGTAGTTTTCAAGTTAACATCTGCTATTTACTGTTAGTTCAGTAGAGATTGGCAATTCTAGAGCTGAAATCATCCAAATGATTCTAGTGAAGGTGTATGGAGTACTTTCTGTATATTACCACTTAATGATGTCACAAGGTGGAACAGTGTTTTCTGTTGGAGAGAAGAACTCAGCCTAAATATGCAGGGTGTATGTGTGTTTAAAAACACAGTGGAGCACTTCCTGTATTACCACATGACATCACAAGGTAGAACAGAGTGTTTTCTGTTGGAGAGAAGACTCAGCCTAAATATGCAGGGGGTATGTGTGTTAAACGTGTGAATGAAACAAAACACAACTCCAGGTCTGTTTGTGATGAGGAAACATTAGAACAGAGATTAGAGGAATATGGCCTTTTAAGCTTTATAAAATCTGCTGCCATCTCATCCCCAAGTTCTTAATGTAGTTGACATGTAAATAAACACTTAAATGCTACGCTACTGAAACATGAACAATCAGAATGATTTAATCGGGAAAGGCCCATTTAGAATTATAATCTAATTTTCCTAACTTTTACATGAGTCCTCAGAGGGGCTCCTGTTTTACATGTTTTTAGCAATAGAGGAAATCTACACAGGGAGAACATGTAAACTCCACACGTACAGGCCCTTACACTGTAGTAACTGACCAGGGGGACACCACCACGTGCTGCCTCATAAAACAAGCGTTGATGCAAAGTTGTTTTAAATATTTTATCAGGTTGGACTATACAAAAATAAACTACTAAAATGTCACATTAAAGGGGCCATAGTGGCCAATAATACAGTTTTCAAGTGTTAGTTTTTGATGAATATTTCCGATTGCAACTGTAATAAATCATAAATATTTACAGATAATTGAATGGTTAAAAAAATCAGTGGGTCGATTTAATATATACAGATACTCTTTGCTGTTAGTGTGAAGGAATCATGCTTATAACTAAAATATAAGTTTGACTCTAGAGAAATATAGTGAAATGTGCACTAGGGTCATTACAGAATAAAGCCAGAGTGGAGGAGATGACAGTTTACACATGACATTAAACAGTATCGTTAGGGCCTCAGGGTCAAAAGGCTCGTTGTGTTTAGTCCAGTCAGGGTCAGCTGGTTTTTCAATAGTTTATATGAATCAATTTTTTTTCCCCCAGACCAAGGTTTAGTTTGTTTTCATCCCTGACAGTTTGGACTGCTCACTAGCGCTCGTCCTCAGAGTGGTCACGTCATGTTACTGCGACATGTGCGGTCAGCTGATTTAAACAGGTTTTGAAACTGTCCAGGGTTTAAGTTAACTGTCCAATGAAGGATTCAGTTTTGTTAATTAAGTAAAAGTACAGATACTGAGGTAAAAAGTTACTCAAGTAAAAGTATTACATGAAAAAATCTTCTTGAGTAAAAGTAATAAAGTACCTGTTTAAAACTACTTTAACAGTGAAAAGTAAAAGTATTTCACACAAGTGTTTTTTTTAGTGTTAAATGCAGAGATATTGATTAAAAATGAGACACATTTTGGTAACAGTAACAATATGAAGCCATTTGTTTCAAAAGCTGAATCTTGAAGTCAAAAACTTAAGTCAGGATGTTTCCTTGAACATGGTAAAAATAACCCCTCAAATCATATGACTGTAGTACTTATTACATAGTACTTATTACTTTTCAGTCCAGTTCAAAAATGTAGTGGAGGTGAAAGTACGGATACTGCTCTCAAATGTAGTGAAGTAAAAGTAAAAAGTATCCACTGTAAAATGTACTTGAGTAAAGTACAGATACCTAAAAATTATACTCAAGTACAGTACTTTACCACTAGTATTTCGTTGCCTTCCACCACTGACACTGTATGAAAAACAAACTTAACCTTGGTCTGAAAAAAATCTTTTAAAATAAAGTAACATCATTATGTATGTGTGTAATATAGGACCTGCAAGTTTGGTCAAATCTTAACACGTTTGTGATGGGACAGAAAAAAATAATTTATGTAACAACTCAAAGCCCAGGATTCACATCAAAAACTGAGCCGTTGTATTTTGCACATTTTTACACAGTGGGATACATTGAGTAAACCTGAACAGCTGCTCTGAACTCAAACAATTCATAATTTTAAACCAACTTTACTTTGAAATAATAACGTTTTGTTTATTATTGCATTTCCTGAGTGTACAGACTCGTGCACAGACGATGAACAATTCAACGCAGAATACTGTATCTTTTTAATGGCCAAAAGTCCTCAAAATGGCGCCTATAAACAAAGCTGAAACTAAATACAACGAAGTTTTAGAGATTTGAAACTGCTTTTCCACTTCCATTAATTATAAGCTTATTTGCAGGTTAATGAACTGATGTACAAGACACAGACCTGATTGTTCCGCAGGGGTTAATTCCTTCAGTTCCGTCAAGGCAGGTGAAGTGTCTTGCCCAAGGACACAAAGGCAGCACACACTGACTTTGACTGAGATCAAACCGTCAACCTTTGGGAAACGCTCTACCACTGCTTTTAATAGAGTATTGATGAAGTACTTTTGAGCACATTTCTGCATACCCCTCTCTTCTGGTTTCTGCTGAAGATTTAAGGAGAAATCTGCCACCTAGAGGTTAAAGTGAGAATAAACCCCGAGCCTCAAACGTCACAAGCACAAAGCACGTGCACTACACAGTAACCCCACAGTAAACATGGAAACTGCCCTCCCACTGCAAACATAATGACCCAGATTTAGAATTATACTTTTGTTTTTAAGTTTTTCATTGGTATGTTCCAGTGTGTGTTTTTTGAGTCCATATCTGAGGCCGATTCCCATATTAACCTTTTAAAATCCAGAATACAGACCACACTTATGTTGAGTTATAGTGAAGTTCACGGATTAACTTATCGCTATTGTAAAAATAGTGAAATGTATTGATCTGGGATTTAAACTCATATGTTCACTCATGAGACAAGTCTGATCCACTGAGGACAAACTGGGCCTGGAGCAGTACAGGAAAAATATTTGCCAAATATCGGGTACATTTTTGATATTTGACCATCTGTTGGAGAAATCCACCAACACACCATCTCTTTGTTTATTTTGTTTATAATTAATGAAATCGTGAACATGAATCTTGACATAGGAGTAAACTAACGTCCTGGACCTACAAATGGAGTAGTTTAGATTTCTGTGTTTCAGGTAACATCACCACACTATCGGCCAATCAGATTTAACACAGATATTGTTATACAGTGAGTTCTTGGGTCTAGTCACTGATAGAAATGATCAGGTTCAACATTTGTGACTTTACCCTTTGGATAATTCATGCTGACGTTCAATGTAATCAATAGGGAAATCTGTCTCTGGCGCCCCCGTCTGGGAGAATGATATCATCACAGTCTAGAATCTGAAAAACACCTATACGACCTAAACCAGTGTTTGCACCACCAGATCTAAACCAGGTCTTAAATACAATAACACGAGCGCCAGTGTTATAGTAGCTCTACAAAATAACCCAAAAGAGGCAAAATATTTTTAAAAAATAGTGAATTGATAATAATACACTTAAGCTATATTTAAGTTGCATTTTAAGTACTTTTTTACTCTTCACGCTTAGTAGAAGTAGTTATTTAATTTTCATTACTTTTTATCAAGTATTTTTAGTACATTTCTGGATACCAATATCACCGATAACTGATGTACCATCCCTCGTTCTTGAGCAGATGTACGAGGATCTGTAGGTCATTTATTTTGTTTATATTTAATGAAACTGGGCTAGAACACGAATAAAATAAAGCGCAGGACCTACACAAACGCTCAGGAGTAGTTCTACTTCAGATTTCTTTACTAATATGACCTTAAAGTTTCACACCGTGTTCCAGCTAAGAAAATGTTTGCAGCACCAGATCTAAACCAGGTCTGTAAAGACTTTTACAGAGTTTAGGTCTGAAATACAACTGCACCAATGCTACAGTAGCTCTACAAAAGACGGAAAAATGTTTTTTTTTTTAAAAAGTCTTATGTGTCTCACCTGGCAAATCCAGACTGATTTCTCTATATGTTTTATACAGATTGATATGAGTCTGGTCCCACGTCCTTCACTGCGCCTCAAACCCGGTCAAACGTGATCGTCCAATCAGATCTGTGTATTTCAGTGACGCATGTGAAAGGAAGGAGCTCATTGGTCACCTGTGATTTACAAATAAAATCAAACTTATCTCACCTCAGACCTTCTCTCACTGATTCTGCAGAAATCCGCCATGTTTTTCAGCCCCATGTGAGATTTTTTTCCCTTTATTATGTCCAATATGGACGACCCAGGCGTGTCCCTGATTGGATAATCCACCTGTCAATCACTCCCATTTGTAAAGCTTCTCCGTTGATCAGACTCACATCTTCAGAAAGTGTTGGAGGTGTGCGTTCTGATCTCACTCTTTTCCAGCCACTTACTAGGGAAGTGTTTTGCCCAAGGACACAACAATAGTATGCACTGGTCCTAGCTCAGTGTAATATTTAAATTAACCTACATAAATGAGTTGACATTGAATTCATTTTACAGTTTACCTGTTACAGAAGGTTAAAGTTGCACTTTGTAACTTTTCTGGTGGGGGTTATTTCTACGCCTGGAATGTTCCGCAATATAGAAGTAAACTTATCAAGGCATTTATTCAATTAGATGTGTTTTATACAGTGAAAAACGTATTCTGTCTGAGTTCTTCTCTCAAACAGAAAACACTCTGTTCCACCTTGTGATGTCATGTGGTAATACAAGAAGTGCTCCACTGTGTTTTTAAACTCCATACACCTTCACTAGAATCATTTGGATCATTTCAGTCCTGGAAAATTGCCAATTTCTACTGAACTAAAGGTAAAAGGAGCTGTTAATTTGAAAACTAGCACTTCATGACATCACAAGGTGGAACGGAGCATTTTGAGCTTTGGAGATGTAGACAGACTAATAATAAAGTGTTACTCAAACGTGTGAATGAAACAAAACACAACTCCAGGGCTGTTTTTGAGGAGGGAACAGCATTAGAACATGGATTAAAGCTCATAAGAGTCCATTTCGTGTATTACAGGACCTTTAATGCCTTACTGTAGAACTTTCTTGGCATCTTGACACCATGGAAACCCCCACCTGAAAAGTTCCACAGTGCAACTTTAGTTAATGTTTGAACAAAAGAGCCAGACTCCACAGACTTTGTCAAAGTTATTATTGTAGAATACTTGTTGTATTTTTTCTTTCATACAGACAAAAGGTGTTGGACTTATTCCCGTTAGATTCTGGTAGGTTCCATACAGTTTAGTCTACAGTTTACAGGTGTGAGCTTCCTCGTATAGATATATTTAATTATCGTTTAAGTAACAGGCAGGTAACTCTTTATTTTATATATTAATAGTCTCTTTTTTATCTTTTTTTTTGGTCTTTTTCGTTTCCGCACAGTTTGAGGCTGCGTTCTCTGTCCTGGGAACAGCTCGATCGTGTGCGTGGTAAAATCTCGTATTTACAGCGAAATGAATAATGTAAAACCCGTCTCCATGGCAGTATAAGGGCAGATCCACGAGAGCAGCCTAAACAGCGCCACCGTCTGGAGGCTGTGCACTGCTGCGGGCTCCGGCTCTGGTCACGTCGCTCAAAACCCGCTTTGCATAAGGAACTCCAGCTCGTAGTATTTACAGTAGTGTTAAAGGAGACGTGCTCTGGCTTAAATCAACTTTTTCAGACGTTTTTGCGTTGGTGTTTGGCGTTTTAGAAGTGAAAATAATGTTTATGTATGGAAAACACTGCAAAAAATAAAATATACTTAACTTATATCCTAATTTGAGCTAATATGTTTTGTAGCTCGCTCCTCACTTCAGACAGATATAAGGCAGTTTGCAGAATACAATTTTTCTTTTGCTACGCATCTTTTGACAAGTTAAATAATCTACCAAAGGAACAAGACTTAAAATAAGAAACTAAACCTTATGTTGTTTGAATTAAGGGATAAAAAAAAGTGCTCTGTTGGTTTTGTCAAGTCAAAACTCAAATCAAGTAAAAAGTTCTTGAGTCATTTTATCTAAAAATATGACTTTTTGCAGTGATGGTGAGCAAGTTCTCGTTCATGTTGCATTTGAACACTTGGATTACTCTTTAGCGCCCTCTTGTGGCAATAGTATGAACTGAAGCATGTTTGAAATGGCCGTAGAGCAGCACTGGGGCCATTTGCGCACTGAAGTATATGGTGATGTTTGTATGGGCTTTAAAAACCCAGAGGAGCAGTTCTGGTTTTCAGCTGCGTTTGTACACTGCAAAAAAAGAACATGGATGGACGTGGGTTTACACTGCAGAAAATAACGATTCTTGATTTGAGTAATTTGAATATTTTTAACATTCAGGCTCCTACTTCATGTATATGTGGTTTCACTCCAGCCTCAGCCCCTTCAGTCGTAGTTTTATGAAAAATGTTTGCGTCAAGTCCTAAGTTAATGACTGAAGAAAATAAACTACAAATACTACGAATACCACGAATATTACTTGGTTCAAGCATAAGTACCCGTCCATGGCGTAAGCTTGTTTCTAACTTCAGTGCAGGTTCCATACTCAAAATGTCCATCGACTTGTAACTAAATAAAACTTTTCAAAACGACTCAAATCAGATGCGTATTTTGAATTCACACCATTTTAACCAGGCTCCTGTAGATTAGAGCTGTTTTTTATGACTACTGACCTTATTCGGCCCCGCCCACTTTTGCCCTAAACGCTCCAAACTGGTCGCTCTTCCTGTTCTTTTCGATGGCGAATTCCAAAAAAGTTTCATCTCAAAAATCTGATATAAGCTCACGATTCTCTGGAGGTTTTAAAACTCCTCTGTCCCAATAGGACGATGGCGGTGCCCACGGAAACTTCCAGAATAAGGTGAATAACATCAACTCACGATCACCCTCACGATATCCTGATTTAGTGAGAGTAAAAACAGCTCTGGGCTCAAACTAAGACATTTTTCCTCCCACTTCACCTATTGTGAGTGAATGACAGCTGGACTTAATCAATCACAGTGAAGCAGATAGAGCTTTAATTACCTCTTAAAACCAACACTAACACACACGACTTTGGATAATATTGTGATCTAGTTTAAAAAAAAAAAAAAAAATGATATGAATTCAGGCATATACTCATTTTTTTTAATTAATTTTTTTCAGTGTAGGATAATAGAGGGGTGAAATCATTATGTGCTGCTATTTTGGTGAAACTCACACACTTCTCCCTGCCAGCTCCACCTATTGGTCAGTGAGTGAATAACAGCTGGAAGAAGATAGAGCTTTAATTTGCTCTTAAAGACAAAAGTAACTCACATGACTTTTGATAATATTGTCATCAAGATTCTAAAAAAAAAAAAAAAATGATATGAATTCAGAGATATATTTGTTTTTTATATTCATTTTTTGCAGTGTAGAGGGTTTGAGGGTTGAAATCGTAACGTGCTGTTATTTTGGTGAAAACTCACGCGCTTCTCCCCAACAGCTCCTCCTATTGGTCAGTCATAGTTGGATTTAACCAATCACAGTGAAGCATGGACTCCTATAGGAAACTCATAGAACTTCAGTTCCCTCTTAAAGTTAACACAATAATATTAATATGATATTGTTTTTTATGGCACATCGCCCACCCCACTCTAACTGAGACATTTTTTGCAGAGCAGAGTGGCTGAAACATGGGCGAAGTAAATAAAGCATGGCCAACAACATTACAACATCCTTTTAAAACTCAAAAAAAGTTTCATTAAGCCAAAACACGTTTCCTTTACGTCTCAGTAACTCCTTTCTGTCGCACGGTGGCTGTTCGTTCAGACAGAAAACTCAGCCTTTGGGATATGCTGGACGATGTGCAACTGTCTTCATCCATGGGAGCACCGGTGGAGAGAAGAAAGAATTATAATAACCATAATAATAATAATAATCATAATAATCATAATAATAATCATAATAAATATACAAGCGCGTCCATTTTGTGTCCCTCTCTTTACAAAAGCAGGATTTAAATAAATAAATAAATAAATAAACAAACATAAAAATCGTAGATGTGACGTTACAAGGCGAGCTGTACATAAATAGTGTTTTACATTTTTATAATTTTTGATAAATAGAATATACTCTGTTATTATCACATAAGTGTTTTGCCTTCTATGAAACCGTCTCACACGACATTTGAATGAAACATGGCCGGACACGTGGACAAACGATGGGCTCCAGACAGGTTCATTTTTACACCGTTTTGTTGAGTCGTATTTGGCGGTCGAAAAGCGTGGAACGAGAGCTGTGCGGACATCTTAGGGACTTCAACAGGACGGCGGGGGCTTCCGTGAGGGTACATATCATGAACAGGAGCTGAGAGAGCACAACTGCAGTGGTAGTATTTGTCTAAATGAGTTACCAACACATAAAAAGTGACAATGATACCAAATGCATGCTTCAAAAACAGACAGACCAGTACAATATTAGCCTAGCGCCCGCTAACGTTAGCCGCTAACGGGCGTCGGCCATGTTGGATGATGTTTCGATGATGCATTCAAGAAGACAAAGAGTTCTGTACAGGTTTAAGGTGGTTCCCAAAATGGCCGCCCTCCTCCTCCTCTCAGTTCTTCCGCGTCGTTTGCATGTGTGACATCACTGGTAATGCTCCGTAATGTAAAGTCCTCCTTCTGTAACCACGGCAGTCCGCTTGCATAGTCTGCCTTTTTAATATGCCTTCGTTAAATTCAGTAATAGGGAACAAAAGGACCTAGACGATGTGAAGGGGGGAGGGAGGACGAGTGAGGAAGAGGGAGGAAGAGGGAGGACGAGAGTGCTGCAAAAAAGATCACATTCTGAACATCAGGTAAAATGACTTGTACTGAGTAGATCCAACTTGATTTTTGTAGTTTTGACAAGTTAAAATTTTGTTGTTTACTAGATTATAATTGTTTCAATACATTTCATATTTAGTTTTTTTTTTTTTTTTT
>KN479986.1:14829-31588 GCA_000787095.1 Periophthalmodon schlosseri
GGAGGAGGAGGAGGGGGAGGGGGAGGGGGAGGAGGAGGAGGAAGGATGCAGAGGAGAAGTGGCCTCCAGCCAAGGGCTCTGCAGCAGTGTTACATAAGAGTGGGGTGCCTGCAGAACGCACTCCGACGCTGTGTCCTAGAGCTGTCTGCGAACTGTTAAGGAGACAGGTGAGGTGATTATGACTCATTCAGTTAGCAGATGATTAGCAATTAAGAGAATACAGAAAACGGAGAAGCAGCCGTATTAGAAGTTTCCAAATGATATTGACGAATATAGCGACTTTTCTTGTGTCTAAAAAAAATCTAATCTAAAAAGATCTTTGTTACGACTGGTATTTTTATTTGAATCATTTCATCTCATTCAGTTTGTGGAGTATAAATGTCACTTACTGCCTATATTTAATGTTTAAGCTTCATTTTTGACCAGTGTCGTCTCCTTTAGAAGTTTATAATAATACAGTGAGCAACAAGGTGAAATTTGTCCAGTTTATATATAGTCCAGTTTATTTTAGAGAGTGGAGGACTATTTTTACGGAAGCATCGATCTGATACTGGTGCCGATATTGAAAAATTTGCTGGATCGGTTATCAGCTTCCAAATATCGGTTCAGTTGATGTAAAGAGACTGTTCACTGGTTGTATTTGGTCCAGAAAGTCTCATAATGTTTGAAGTTTTATTATCCACAGTTGTTCTGTATTTACTAGAGAGATTTGGATCAGTTTTGTCTTATTTTATTTTTGTTTAAAGAAAATAAATGCTGTTTTCAGTCTCTGCTCTGGTATCAGTTGATATCGGGCATCGGCAGAGGGTATCGGTATCTGAATCGGTACCTGACTCGGTATCTGGATTGATGTCCGAATCGATATCGGAATCGGCATCAAACCTGAAAAAGCTGAATTGGTGTATTAATGGGAAACACTGAAAGTAAAGGTGCACTATGCAACTTTTCTACTGGAGGGTGGGTCTCCACGGAGATGTCACTGCTTTGCCTGAGATGCTCCATTGTATGACATTAAACCTGTCTATCTCCACGGAGACAAACAGGGGATCGCAGGTCAGATCTGTGGAGTGGCGACCGTCCTCAAAGAAAGAATGTTGTTTGAGGTATTTTTGAGAAATGAAATAAACAAACCCGCAGTTTCTATGTGGTTTTTATTCATACCAGGTAAATACCGTACCATCGCATCTCCATGGTGACAGGTCTCCCACCAGAAAAGTTACACAGTGCAGCTTTAAGTCACGACTCAGATCACAGTGTGCAGGAGCATGAACGTTTGAGAGAAGACTGAATTATGAACTGATAAACAAATACAATAATCCTATGTGTTTCAGAACATGTTTGTAGAGGTACTACAGGTACAACAAGATTTCCATGCATTTCAGAACATGTTTGCAGAGGTCACAAGTTCATTTTCAACAAAACTACAATTAATATTACACAGCGAGATTTGGATATAGCTTCATTCGTCCCTTCCATTTTTTATTTCACCCTTATCCCCGAGAACTTCCCAGAAATGTCCACACTGCAGCCAAGTGACGTGTGAATCGCTAATCAGTTTGGACCACTGCTCCTATAACCTCACTTGGCCTTTGTATCTATCCAATACAACGGACACACACAACACATTAAAAGATACCGCTCCCGTTCATTTATACGTGTCCTCCAGCCGCGTAGACCCCCACCAAGGCCCCGACGTGACCCGCAACGCATGACTACCCCCACTGCACCACATATATCAGTGTCCGGGCACATGCGAGCGGTGCCGCGTGTTGTGTAATTGGCTGGATTTGCAGACAAGGCAGGAAGAAGGTTGTGACATTGAAACCAAAAGTAGCTACAGAGTAAAAGTACACACAGGGGAGAGACTACGCGTGTTCAGTGTGGAGGAGTTTTAGCTTGTAATTCAAATGAGGTTTTCGTAGTGCCAGGGGGAGAGATAAAGATAATGGGGTTTTAGGGGCTCTTGTTAAAAGTCAGTGGAGAGCGGCAGAGGTGATGGAAGAAGCAGAGTACAAGTTAAAGATTTATTATGTAACCTATGATGAGCTAAATCAGGCTAGCAACGATAAACGCTGAACAAAACTGTAAAACAGATAGTTTTGCTTCTTCTCGGTGTGTTCATTTAATTAAAATGGGTAGTACTTGGCAACATTTACTCGAGTATGTTTCGCTTTTATAGGTCCTGTATTACGCGAAACTGACTCTTGTAAAGTTTAAGACGTGTTATAATGTTGTTACCTGCTCAAAAACATACCTGGAGTTGTGCTTTGTTTCATTCACACATGTTTGAGTAACACTTTATTATTAGTCTGTACATCTCCTAAGCTCAAAATGCTCTGTTCCACCTTGTGATGTCATGTAGTTGTAGTTTTCAAATTAACCGCTACCTTTAGCCTTTTGTTCAGTAGATATTGTTCATTCCAGGGCTGAAATTACCCAATTGATTCTAGCGAAGGTGTATGAAGTTTAAAAACAGAGTGGAGCACACATGTATTATCACATGACATCATAAGGTGGAACAGAGTTTTTTCAGTTTGAGAGAAGAACTCAGCCTAAATATGCAGGGTTTGTGTGTTAAACATGTGTGAATGAAACAAAACACAACTCCAGGTCTGTTTGCGATGAGGAAACAATAGCGTAATATGGGCCCATACAATGAAATTGTACGTCTCAGAGTAGTTTTTACACGCAATACTTTTTGTACTAGTACTAACAGTACAGTACTATTACTTGAGTAAATGTTTGGGTTATGAAACAGTTGATTCTTGGACCACTCCTTCAGCTCTGAAAATGCCAGATTTGTGCCTGATTTTAAGTGTGTTTTTCCATTTACTCTTACTTGTCTAGTTATTACAAATTCCTTTTTTTTTTAAACTTTTTTTGTAATTTCTTGGACCCGCATTTCGTATTTCTACTTGAGTATATAATTTTGAAGTCACTGTACTCCTATTGTGTATATGTTCTGGCTTCTAACCTCTACCTACCTCCCCAGTCCCAACTTATATCAGTTAAAGGACAGAAAAAGGGCGGGAAGGGCATCTGGCATAAAACCCAATACGTAAATCGCTCCACGCAAGGAAGGAAATTGTTTTGTTTGTGAAGCCCCGGTATTAAAAAGCCCAAAGGAAATAAGAAATCATCATTCCATACCAATTTCCATATTTGTATCCTAATTATAGAGAAATGTACTTTTATTCTGTGTCTTATCTAACACCGGGCCACTTACTATTGATTTCCGTACCCACGAATTCCTCTGCATTATTCTAGCTCCTCTGTTGTTCTCCTCCCGTGGGACAAACGCGGCAACCAACAACATGCGAACGCTCTAACGTCATTGGCTGGTTCCCTCCTCAATGTGACCTGTTAAATTCATCCATTACTCCCACACATGTGCTGGGTTTCCGTGCTTTTTGAGGACGTTATTCATTTCCTCGAGACTGAGCCTGACCTTAACCGTAGCGAATACTTGCGTAACCTTAGCCGAATGCCTAACCTTTACGTATAAGCCATATCTTAAAGGTAAACTATGTAACTTTTCTAGTGGAGGGTCCGCTACCAGCTTGTCTCCATGGAGATGCTTTTGATTTGCCTGGAATGTTCCACAATAAGGCATCGCTATCTCTTGACTTACGGACACAACAGTGAAATAAAAATACCAGAGCGGGTTAATACGAATGTTTTAAGACCAAAATGACGAGTCTGGCAGCAGCAGTTACAAAGAGACGGGCCACGGATTTTCAATAGAAAGTGAATTGGAGTCAAAGTCGACGGAGCCAGAAGCGCTGCCCATGCTCACTTCTTATTTTGAATGCGGCGGCTAGCGGATTAGCTATGTCCATTTATATGTAAACTTTATGCTATCACGATGGGGACAAGCGGGCGACGCAACCACGTCAAGTTACAGGTCAGATCTGTGGAGAGGCAACCCCACTCTGTTTTTTAGGATATTTTGTCGCAATAAAACACCTGTAGTTGAATGATTACAAGATACATATAAGTATAATGCCATATTGTGGAACATCCCAGGCAACAGCGCAATAGACAAGCAGGTAGCGGATCCCCTAAATGAAAAAAACGACATAGTGCAGCTTTAACATTCAAGTTGTCAATCTAATAATTAAGGATTAAGATTTTTGTCCCCATGAATTGAACGTGTGCACGGATTTCAGTCCCCGCGATGCAACAAATACCCGCCCCCACACGCGCGCACACCACCTTCAATTTATTCCTCCTCCCCTCTCACTGCCTCCGCTCCTCCTTCCGTCTTTCTCACTCACTCTCTCTCTCTCTCTCCCTCCCTTAGCTTGAGGTGCCCGGTGACGTTTAGAGCAATGCCAAAGAGGATTACAACGGACACGAAGTGAGCCATGTGTGTGTGAACGGACACGATTCATTTTCGCTCTCGGATTTGGAAGAATTTGAGATTTTTTAACTTCAGAAATTACTCTGTGCTGTTCTGTTTCCTTGGCTCGCATCGTAGTAGAGGATTTTTATGAATGGATGCACCTAGTTTAGTTGAAACGTAGATTTCGATTATTCAGACTATACTCGTACAGAAGAATTGGACTGTTTTGATTCCTTGCTTTGCCTTGTAGTATTTTTTTATGAATGAAATCTCTAGTTTAGTTGAAAGCTAGTATTTGATTATTGTAGCGTCTTTAAGTGTCACCATGCCAAGTAGAGAACCTTACATCGCCAAAAAGGTTAAAAAGCGATCCAGAGGTAGGCGAAACAAGAAGGACGCAAGTCAGAAGGGAACGCTATTTACGTCTGCGGTTAGCGGTTCGATTCCCTCGCTGCCGGTGACGGCCAATGGCATCCCAGATACGAGTACGAGGAGCGGGTTTTTCCATCGGATGCCCTCCCCCCCTAAGCCCAAATCCCCGGCCTCCGCTTTCTGGCAACCAATCCGCTCTTTTGCCCTTTCGCAGTTGACATCGCTGGTGCGGAGGGCCACGCTGAGGGAGAGCGACCTGATGCCCAAGTATGAGAAAGTCCATAATTTCAAGGTGAGTTGGTTCAGTGTGTGTGTGTGTGTGTTAATGTGTGTGTGTGTGTGTATGTGATTTTCTGTTGTGTGGAAAGTGCTGATTTTGCATAGGGGGACTTATTCAAATTCACCCAGGACACCGCAGAGAACATGCAACCTCCACATAATAGTGCACAGTTTGCATTTGTGTCTCAAGAATGCGGCTATTGTGTAAATGTACAATGTCACGGTTATAAAGCTGTTATTTACACGTTTACGGTGAATGGTCACAGTTTTATGTAGCGCTTTTCCACCTTCAAGTCGCTCAAAGCGCATCATCATCATCATCAAGGAACCGCTCACCCAATCACACACACATTCATACACCAGTGTACGCAGACACTGGATCTGACCACTCAACCAATGATGTTTACGTCGAGAGCGGTTATTTAGGGTCAACGTTGAATTTTCGGTTGGTGAGCGTCAGATCCACTGATCCAAAGCTTTGCGGTTCGAATCCCGCTCTCGACACAGAGTCCGCTGACCCACAGGTTGGCGGTGCGATTCCAGCTCCCACAGATGAATGCTGCCGTTGTGTCCTTAGGCAAGACACTTAACCCAGCTCTCCCCCAGTGTCTGCGTACACCGGTGTATGAATGTGTGAGTGAATGGGTGAGTGGTTTCTTGATGTAAAGCTCTTTGAGTGGCTTGAAGGTAGAAAAGCGCTATATAAAAATGTGACTATTAAGCAGTATTAATGATTTGTTAATTAACTTTTCATAATGTAACTGTAAATAAACACCATAACATTACATAGTTATTATTGTGGACTCTTTGAGGCAGTCCCAAGCCTGGATAAAAGAAGGTCTTGGTCTCAGGTTTATCTCAACGTGCATTTCTATTCCATGTATGTGAGGTGAGGTGACTTCATAATCACTACCACCAAAATTATAACAATACATTCTTACATACAAACAATTTTCTACATTTTCCTAGTACTACACCAGATCTTAGTGTTTCTTTCTCTTTTTGTTAATTCTACATCTGTCTACCTCCATCTTTGTCCAGGTTCACACGTTCAGGGGTCCACACTGGTGCGAATACTGCGCCAACTTCATGTGGGGTCTCATCGCTCAGGGAGTCAAATGTGCAGGTAAGAAATCCAAAACTGTCCATCTAAAATATCGATTTATTCCTTTTACTGTAGCTCTATCTCAGAATTTAAATTAGCACAGCACGCGTAGGTTCCCTGACTCATTCAAAGTGAGTCACGCTGAATTTGGTTGCCAAGAAACATTCCTCTGAAATCGATGGTTCCCTTGTTATGCAATGGCTTCAGTTCATTGTTAAAAGAAGGAGTATTACGCAACATAGATTTTTTTTTTAGCATTCTACTATGTTATAACGTTGTTCCCTCATCAAAAACGTGCCTGAAGAGGTTTTTAGATGTGATCCATGCATGTTCAGTTAATTTAGCGATCTCTCCCGGGCCCTATTTGAACCCTCCTTACGTTTAGCTGTAAGATTTGTCCAAAGCTCCGCCCACAAGTCTACGTCAGCCACGCTCCCACACGACAATTCTCCATAAATCTGCAAAAGCATGATACAAAACAATACATTACAACTTCACAAACCTGATGCGATGTGCAGTAGTTTCATTAGCGGGATGCACTTTAATCATGTTTTGCTAGCGCTCTGAAGGGGGAGTGACTTAGCGCAGAGAGCAAAGGGAAAAAACAAATAATTTCACATATAAATCACATCTGAGTATAAGTCGCACACCCGGCCAAACTATGAAAAAAAGTGTGACTTATAGTCCAGAAAATATGGTAATAAAACATGTTAATACGTTGTTTTAGGCGAATATAGCATTTTCAAAACAATAAAAGCGACATGGTGATCTAATTATGTTAACAGTTAATACCCCACAGAAGTAAAATACCTCCTCTTTAAAACCTCTTTCGTTTTGCAGATTGCGGTTTGAACGTCCATAAGCAGTGCTCCAAGGTGGTTCCCAACGACTGCCAGCCAGACCTGAGACATGTAAAGAAAGTCTACAGCTGCGATCTGACTACGCTGGTCAAAGCACACAACACGAAGCGGCCAATGGTGGTGGACATGTGCATACAGGAAATAGAGGCGAGAGGTAAGGGATAAACTGTAAAAAATATATATATGTTGTTGTTGTCTTTGTGTTCCGGTCTCTACACATTGAATATCTAATGTCTCTGGGGATGCTCGGGTTTATTGAGTGACTGAAGTGCCCTAATATGTCAAATCGATAACCCTTCACGTGGTGTAATTGAACTTGATTGGTGGGAAAATTGACTTGAAGCCTTCTGTTTTCCATTTTCATCCAATCAGTCTTTATTGCATATCGCTATGGTGGTATTTTCATTTATTTTTTTTTATTTTTTTTTTTTTTTAATATGAGTGAATAATTGATGTGTCCATAGGTCTTCAGTCGGAGGGTTTGTACAGAATATCAGGATTCAGTGAGCTGATTGAAGATGTCAAGCTGGCGTTCGATAGAGGTAAGGTCTCATATTCCATTTGCTGTAACTTTTGCGTCATTTTGCTTTTAGATCAACACAAACGAATAGTCCTCATTTAAGCAGAACAAGGCAGAGTAGAATTTCACTTTATATTCATGAGTTTTAAGGATTTCTTCCTGATTCGAAGTATTTAGCATCAGTATTTAGCAGCGGTCTTCCATTGTTATAACTGTGATGTCACTTCCTGGTCCAAGGCAGGCAGCAAAAAATTAAAAATAAATAAAATTAAATAAAATGAAATTAAAAAAATTAAAAACAAGTTGCCAGTTGGACCCAGAAGTGACATCATCACTTAACAACTCTATAGCAACAAAACAATTCAAATCAAAACGATGAACGGTCGTCAAACATTCCTTCAAATCTAATGGACGTAGTGTTGCTTTAGCTGAAACACTCCACAGTATGGCATTAAATGTATCTGTCTCCATGGATACAAGCAGGTAACGCCACCAGGCCAAGTTACAAGTGAAATCTGTGGATGCATGTGTTTCAAGATATGTTTAGCAGTAAAAACACCTTTAACAGAGTAAATACATGGTGTGGTTAATGCCATACTGTGGAACATTCCAGGTAGCATTTACGTAAGTAGACAGCATTTATTTATGTAGCGCCTTTTACAGAGATCAGCTCACAAGGCTTTACAGATTAATATATATTAATAAAATAGATGAAATACAGAAACATTATAAAATACAATAGAATCAGAAAAAACGCCAACTTTTACAAAAAAAAACAAACAAAAAAATAACAACAAATAATTATAAAGTTAAAACAGGTTAGCAAAGAAAGGCATTTAAAAGGAGACAAGCAGGTCGCGGACCCCACTACCAGGCCTGGCAAAAGAAATTTCAGGGCCCGGGGCAAGAAGCCTCGCATGGGCCCCCCCTAATATAAATTAATAGGATGAAGGTCCAATTCTGGGCCCCTAAATCCCTTGGACCCCTTTGCCCCCCCCGTCTACTCCCCTGCCCACCACCATCACCAGAAAAGTTACGCAGTGCAGCTTTGTTACCATGATAGCAGCCCTGTGATCACGGCCCAACAATAATCCAATACCTCATAACTGAATTTCTTCCAGACGGAGAGAAGGCCGATATATCCTCCAGTGTTTATGAAGACATCAACATCATCACCGGGGCCCTGAAACTGTACTTCCGAGAGCTCCCCATCCCCCTCATCACCTACGACGCCTATCCCCGCTTCATAGAAAGTGCAAGTGAGTCCACTCTGCAGGAGCGCTCCGCCGACCCCCAATCCCATTTCATTTAACCTGGGGATATTAAACTGCATAATGTTTTCTTTTGGTGCGTAGAAATCACGGATGCGGAAAAACGTCTGGAGTCTCTACATGAAGCTCTGAAGCTGCTGCCCCCCGCTCACTGCGAGACCCTGCGATACCTCATGGCTCACCTCAAGAGGTCGGCACATTTCAAAGCCTCCAGCGTTATTAGACGGAACATAATTATATCTAACGGGTTGTGGTTAAAATTCAATTACGCTAAAAGCCCCAAAGGAAAAACTGAATGTAAAATTTTAGAACCTGTGGGTTACTTACAAAATATGATTCTTTTATGACACTAAGAAAGAAATAAGAATAAAACTAAACTAAAATTACATGAAATTACAGATTAAATCCATTACAAAGATTGATTAAAAAAATATTTCACAACAAAGGTTAAAAAAAACAAGTGTAATAATTGGGTGTGTATCATATATAATAAGTATATAACAGTTTTAAAGCAACGCTGTGCAACTTTCTGGAGGTGGCACATCACCTGCATGAACTCATTGAAATAGAAAGTTAAGAAACCAGAACATTCTCCATGGAGATAGATGAGTTTTACCTTGGAAACTACCAGGCCAAGTAAGAGTTAGGTTTGTGGAGATGCAAGCCCACTCAGAGTAAGGATGCATGTTTATACGCTGTTCGTATAAATACTATTACTATGTTTTCCAGGGTAACAGATTATGAAAAGGACAACCTGATGTCCAGCGAAAACCTCGGCATCGTCTTCGGCCCCACGCTGATGCGGGCCGCCGACCTGGACGCCATGACGGCTCTCAACGACATCCGGTATCAGAGACTGGTGGTGGAGACCCTCATCACGAACGAAGACGTCCTGTTCTGAGGGGACGAGGACACGGGGGGACACGGGGAACAGAGACGCGTTTAGTTTGTCTGTGAATACATGAAGGACACTGAGGGAAGGAATGAAGGAGAAATGAGATGCCTTTGGAAAAAATATGTGACCTGACAACGAGGAAGTGAACACTTTTATGTTAAAGGTAGATTAAATCAGTGTTTCCCCCACGTAAATATTACTGTATCTGATTTTTTTCCCCTTTTATTGGAGCAAAATTCGTCTTGCCCCAGTACAGATACATCGTTTAAGCAGTTAGGATTAGAAAGGCGTTATGTTGTCCGATAATCAGGAAATGCGCGTTAGCATGCTAGTTGCTGTTGGCTTTAGCGTGGCGGCAAAACTCCGCTCTGGTCTCTGAGAGTTGTGAAAAGCGCTTATAAATTCATCGCTGTGAATAATTAGGATGTTCTGAATGCGTAAGTTAAGTGAGGAATAACTTGGGACCACTGCAAACCGTTTAAAAGGAACTAGCTTCAAGTTTTTGAGACGGAAAAAATCAGCTACAGCGCCTGTATAACTTTTTGCCGCCTGCTTGTCTCCGTGGAGATGTTATCGGTTTGCCTGGAAGGTTTCACAGTATGGCATTAAACTTCTATCAGCTTGGTTCGCTGGCGTCACCGGCTTGTATCAACGCAGATAGATACGTTTAATGCCTTAATGCTTTACTTACTCCAGGCAACGCAACAAAATCGTCACAGATACAAGCAGGTGGCAAATACTCCACCAGAAAAGTTACGTAATGCTCCTTTTTAATAATTGTAATAATAACTGGCCTAATTGAAACCAAATCTGTTACATTTCTGGAACATTGATCTGGCTGAGGGGGTAATTTGAGCCAACAGTCTTATTTCTGTTGTTAATAAAACTTGCATTTGCTGAAACACTAAAAAGGGGAAACTCTGTTGAATCTATCTTCATACAGTTTATTTTTATTGATGCCTTGAACTTTTATATTGCTAATGTTTGACTGATCTTAAGGATTCATCTTAAAGGGTAAAAATGCGCTGCTTTCGTAATTGGCGTTTTCATATTGGCTTTCGTATACGGTAAAAGTTACAATTTTCCCAACATGCATGATTACACGAAAAGTGACTGATGGACTTTAAATTCAAACTCCAAATTTTATTCCTAAAGCATAGACTGTGTATATAAATGGACATAGCTAACCCGCTAGCAGCCGCGTTCCAAATAGGAAGTGAGCATGGGCGCGCTTCCGGCTCCGTCGACTCTGGCTCCAATTCACTTTCTATTGAAAAACCGTGGCCCCTCTTTCTGTAACTGCTGCTGTCAGACTCGTCATTTTGGTCTTAAAATGTTCGTATTGACCCGCTCTACATGATCCTGGTGTTTTTATTTCACTATTGTGCCAAGATATGAACATTAATAACAGACAAATCAGGCACCTTCTTTCCCCGAGGTCACTCCCGCTAGCGTTAGCAACAGGTTTGATTGACAGCGTTGCGCCCGCTCCCTGCTAAACCAGCAGTGTGAGTGGGAAGGGGCATTACCTTCACCAGCCTCCCTCCGGATTGGCTCTTTGGTTGCTATGATACTCGTGGTCGGGATTCCAAATATGGAACTCGGCTCCAAATACGCCGCTATAACCGCTAGCCTCGATGCGTATCATTTGATTCGCTGTGGGTGACGTCACACTCGCTTTGTCCACTTCTTTATACAGTCTATGTCCTAAACATTCTTGCTTTTTTGCATACAGTGATAATAATATATTGTCCAAAGAAACTTCTCAAAACACTTGCAGGGACTTTTACCCTAGACTTCAAAGCTTCGAAATCACGTTAGATCATCCATGTTATGTTTGAGCAGTGTTATAAAGCTAATTTTGCACTCCAATGCTGACTTAGAATACTTGCCAATTTTGTTATTACGCATAAAGTAGCCTTCTCCGTGCAAACCTCGTATCGAATTTGACTAAACACTGTATTTCGTTTTGTTGTACATTTTTGATCTCTCCATAAACCTCATTGTTATGTGAAGTAAAACGATGGAGACATGGAGCCGTTTGAATGATGTTTTTGTACCGATCTTTGTACATTTGTTGGTCTATTTTGTACATGTTTAGTTCATTTCGTATTCATTCTTACAGGTATGAATCATGTCAGCAAGTTGATCTCGCCATGTACCTAGACTAACCACCGTCAGCCTAACCGAACTTGTGAGCCTTCAGTGATCTGTGAGTTGTTTTTTTTTTTGGCCTGATGAAGCGTCATGTTTAAGTATTGTCATTGCTGTACAGTATTTTCTACATGGTTTATGCATGTTAAAATTAAATTATTAAACATGGCCTTATTTTGGTTCTGAATTCGTAGTGTTATTTTCGCGTTATGTTGTTCCACATTGTGTCCAACTTTGTTCTTTTCTTTATACATGGGAACCCAATGAGAGCAACAAACAAAACAAACAAGTATTCACGTCCATATAAAACATTAAAAACAGGAGCAGGTGTGTGTAAAAGTTCGTTACCAGATTATTAAATTGCGATTGCGTTATATTAGCAGTGGTGGGATGTAACAAAGTAAACGTAGTAAAGTCTTTTTAGGTACTTACTTTAGTACATTTTTAAGTGAATATTTTGTACTTTTACTTCATTTGAGAGCACGTATCTGTACTTTCTACTACATTTACTCAAGAAGTACAAAGTCGTGGTCCAGGTTAAGAGTTGCATAAGAGAAACAGCCTGGACATAACATCCGATTTATAATCATCAGATAATTTGGAAGGACTGAACATTAAATAAGAGAGGATTTTAAGATCACATTATTTTTATGTTTATTGTCAGGCTTTGGATGCAGAGTTGAGTTAGAGATATACATTTGCATACAAAATTAGCAGAGATTTCGCGTAAATGCGCATATTAATGAGTAAGGATGCACAGATACCGATACCAGTATCGGGTGCCAGTACTCGTACTCGCCAATGGGCTGCCGATACCAAGAGCCGATACCACTGTAGCTGTGCTGTCGCTTGTTTGACGCTCACAGCTCATCTCTCAAAAGAGCAGTGAGCTCTGAGCTGACCATAAAGATGCACATGCGCAAAGGTGACCATAAAGGTGCACATTAAGTGCAGCTGTAATGTGACGGTCACATGAAATATACAAATATTTAGAACTCTAGAAGGTTTTTATAGTTTTTATATAGTGCAGTGTTTTTATAGTGCAGTGCTTGTATTTACGAGAGTAGCATGCTAACGTTGCTAACTGGCGCTGGCGATTATTTGCTTGCACTTGCATTGTAACTTATTGTACTTGGCAAACAAATTTAGCCACTAAATAAAGCGGGTCCGGAGCTTTTAAAAGAGGTACAGCATGTCCATATTGGTCGAACTGTGGCCGTTTTATGAGTAAGACAACACTCACTGTTATGCTAACAGTGGCTCCGTTGCGGTTAGCTCGTTAGCAGTTAGCGCAGCTGCAAAGATGAAGTGGTAAATATTCAAGCCAGGTGCTTATCAAAATAATAATAAATACTTCAATAAATTATAATTATACCTAACTACAATGATTTCAGTAGAAATAATAAAGTAGAAACAGCCTCAAATAAGTATTTCTAAGATGAAAAGTGGGCTATATTATAAAAATCCTATGAAATTAATTAAATTTACTACCATAATCAAACACCAGTAAAATGGATGTCTGGTATCAATATCTTTACTCAGTATTCCCTGTATGAGCACTCTCAACGCTTTCAGGAGTCGTTCACAGGTCGTTCTTTCGTCCAGCAGATGTAATAAAGAGGTTTCTGCCATAATCAACGTTGTTAATCTGACACCGGGAGCTGTGACCCGCTTTAGCTTCACTCACATCATCTCACAGTTTAAACCACAAAAGGACGAGCCACAACCAAAAACAGCCAGTGTAATAAACGGACTCACCTTCTGTCCTCGAGCTGCTCTGAGGTGTGTCCTGTCTGCACAATTATACAAGTCCAGCCTCACTGTTTTATCTGCAGGTCCAAAAGTAGTGGGGACATATTTTAAGTCCTCTCTGAAAAGTCCTGCCCCCAAAACGATCTTCCTCTGGGCTCTTCATGCATTCTCCCGTACTTTAGATAAACTTAACTTCACTAACTAAAGTCTTTTAGTCTGTAAAACACCCATTCAAATGTACCTCTGCCGCCTCAGCTCACCCAGAGCGCACCTCGAGGGGAGGGTCCTTCACACAGGTGTAAACACGTAGCTGTCCACACCACTGCCCGATTCAAAAACAAATGTAGGCAGCACATATCTAGCTACTGGAAATAAAACACATTTAATTGTTTAAGAAGGATATTTAGATTAGGTCTGGTGGCCTCGGGGCCCTAAGCAGCTGCTTAGTCCGTTTATAGGCTGGATTATGGCTGGATGCTAACTGGAGGTGCCACAGTGTCTGGAAAGCCCGGCGCGCCAAACGAAACTTACACGGGGAATAACTTGAGCACTACAACGTATCAAAGATCTAACAGTGAAGATGCCATTTTAAGCCTGCGTACTTTTCTTCAAAACTTTTAGGAAAGGTTGGTGAAGAAATGTAGGCCTTTGTCCAGCCCTAACGCTGTTTAAAGTGTGACTTCAACTGTTTTTGGAGACGTTTCGCCATCCTCTGGTTCTGGGTAAGTGGCATGCAGTGGTGATAATGAGTGCATGTATTTTTTTTTATCTATAGGCTTGTTACATTGCTTATCTTGTTACATTACGGAGTTGGTTGTATCTGTAGCTCAAGTTGAAGGTCGTTTGACTGGGGCCCCTGCTTACGCTAATTGATAAAGTTAGAGAGGAAGGAGCAGTGTTAGTACGCCGCTCTTTTTACGCTATTACGCACTGATTACCATGTTGTGTCCCCTTTTGTGATCTGTAATTTAAAAGGTGAATATTACTCTTCCAAGGCTGTAATTTATTTGAATTGCCAAGCGCGCAGGCCATGTGCTTTCCGCGAATCCTGGCCCTATTCGATCAGGCTTCAAAAGAATAATTGATTATGATTTAGTTCATGCTCAAACTGTTTCCTTTTTCTGTTTTATTTTGAGTGTTTATTTTAATCTGTTTATTTTAGATAGCTTGCATTTACTGGTGGAGAGTGGGCTTAACCATGGACAGAATGAAGCGCAACTTTGGACCAGCTCAGCGGCGACCCAAATCTGACCTGTGTCGTACAGCAGCGCTCTTATGCCCCCCAGCGGACAACATGTGGCATTACACATTTACTTCACTATGAACAGACAGCAGCGGTCTGCCTCCAGGTTGGAAAATGCATTCGTTTCTACATTTATTTAGGATTTATACAGTTTATATCGGTCTCAAATACTTGCTGTCTTGAGTTGTGAAGCTAGTTGTCATTTTATCATATTTATCGTTAAAAAGACAACATAGTTCATACGCTCAGCAGGCCTCGTTGGCGCAGTAGGCAGCGCGTCAGTCTCATAATCTGAAGGTCGTGAGTTCGAGCCTCACACGGGGCAGATCTTTTGTGTTTTTGCTGGAGCAGTGAACAGTGTGTAATGGAAGTGAAAGAGAACATTAGTTTTCTATTTAAAATATATTTATTATATGTATTAATTATGTAAACATGTGACAGGCTCATGCTCATTACGTCATAGTTAACGTCATATTTAAGAAATTACTAAAAGTTTTGCCTAGTTTTTTGTAGTTGTTTAATTTTGGTTAAGTTTATAATTTTACTTCCTTGTTGGACACGGGCAGCAGATATGACATACGTAGAGGTAATTCCATAAGTGTTACCTAGCAACCATAATGTTAAAACTGGCTCAAAGCTTGTCTAAATCGCACAATAGTTATAGTTGGACTAATAAAAATAATGACAACCTATTTATTTTGTTAAGGTCAAGGTTGTCAAGGTTAAAACTGCAAAAAAATAAAATCTTTCTTGTGTTTTGGAATGGATTTTCAGTGTTGATGACATAGGTAGAGGTATTCCATTTTAGAACTCTGCTCGACTTACTGCATTTTTGTGCTTTTTTTACTTTTATCCACAAACTTTCAGTTAACTAATGTAAATCTATGATAAATATTTACAGGTACTATTGTTTTAATACAGCTACATCATTGCTCTATTACAGAGAATAACATATGTCTTGCTATAAAAAGATATAATATTGGTTTGTGCAATATGCCCGGCTAGCTCAGTCGGTAGAGCATGAGACTCTTAATCTCAGGGTCGTGGGTTCGAGCCCCACGTTGGGCGCAAGCTTTTTGCTTAGGTAATTTCCTTGTAGATATCTTTTTAGAAAGAAATAAACAGAAATAATTTTTTTATCTATTACATATCCAGGGTCAGTCACAGAGTCAACTGTCTAACTGCAAAAGCCAAGACGCTCCTCTCCAGGCACTCTTAAATTCTTCATACTTAAGTTCTTCTGAGCTTTTGTTGGCAGTCGTGAATCCCCATGATGTCAATAAACCAAGTGAATTATTATCTGTTATATACATATTATAGAGAAAGACATAAAGGGAAACCCTGTCACAGTTGTTTGTGAACCATATCCTTCGTGCTGAATCGTTGGTATGATTTGGACATTTGATTATCTCTAAAATGTAAAAGTAAAAGCCTCACCCCTATAGAGTCCTTTACCAGCGCATTGGTGGTTCAGTGGTAGAATTCTCGCCTGCCACGCGGGAGGCCCGGGTTCGATTCCCGGCCAATGCAGCAATGTTTTTTCTTTTTTTGATTGTAAAATTAGTTTCCTGCTACAACTCGGTTAGTTGTCTTTGGTAAAGAGCACTGTGAGCAGACCTCTATACCCTATAATCCCGTCTTATGTGTTTTGTGTTGTTTCAACATAAATTAGGTATATTAGATCTTTAGATCTTAACATTGCAAGCTGGAATTCTTTCCTTTTTTGTATTTTAAATTATTGTGGTAACATTTTCTGGCTCCCCTCATCAGTGTGTTGCTGTAGGTGTTTCATATTTTACTTCATACATTGATTGATGTTCAACAAAAATATCATCTTTTGTTTTTAGTTTGAGAAAGATGATGATGTTGATTTAGTTTGTGCCAAATCAAGCTTTATCTAAACTCCAAAAAAAAAAAAAAAAAAAAAAAAACTACGCCATCCCCCGCGGGGGAACCAAACCCC
>KN479992.1:0-24678 GCA_000787095.1 Periophthalmodon schlosseri
CAATTTTCAGTCTTTGTAATCAAATATCATGTTATTATCTATTCTTCAGGCACAGCAGTATTTCAGGCTGTGGCTCAACACCCAGATGGCTCAAATAGGGGCATCAGCTACAGCCTATTCAGTGGGAACCGAAAACAGTCTTTTAGTATCAGCTCCTCAAGTGGTAAGTTCACAGACAGATTAGACAAACAAATGATTTTAATTACTTAATTTTAATTATTTGTAATTATGCTTTAAATGTTTTCCTTTTTTCATTGTGGCAAAATACGTTGTCAAAATATTTAACTATAATTCTTTGGACAAGTATTGCAATTAGACTGATTTATTTTTGTTTGAATCAAGATTCACTTTACTGTGCATATTTTAAACATGCACAGGAGCATCCACATTTGAGAGAAGACAACTAATATGAACTGTTAAATCCATAAAAGAATGGCATCCATATCAGCCCATGTTTGTAGAAGTCTGAACAGCCTTATGTTGCTTACTTTGGGTTCCTCTTGCAGGTGAGATCACAGTGGAGAGCTCTAAAGGTCTGGACTTTGAAGACTCTCCCAGGCTGCGTCTCGTGGTGAAGGCGGAGACGGTGACCTCCACGACTTTCATGGCCATAAACCTGATCCTGCAGGACGTCAACGACAACCTGCCCCGCTTCCAACTGCAGAACTATGTGGCCTACCTGAGAGAGGCACACGGACATGAGCAGCCCATTATACAGGTGAGCTAAGTAGAAACTTTCATATTAGATAGTGTGTATTTTTTTTTTTTTTTTTTAAGCAGACCTACTATGCAAAATTGACTTTTCATGTTATAGCTGTTTCTCCTTCTCATTTACCCTCTTGAAGTTGTATGTGAAGTGATTCATACATGTGTGAGCAATCTTTAATTGCTTATTTTCAAGACTCCATATTGCCAGTCAATCTCCATTTTCACCACCACTGGCACACACCCCCTGCTCTGTATTGACTTTGTTCTTCAATTTTATTTTCTTAATCGGTGATAGGCATAGAATTCAGCAGTTTTTTAACGCAGAAGTCAGCGGACTTGTTTCTTTTAGATGAATACTGCGATTTAAAATGTCAAATGATAACATAATGATCCATGGGTGTCATGGATTAATAACTATATAGCAGACACAAGCACAATAGGTCTTCTTTAATAAAGGGATTCTGGATGTCTAAATTCGATATTATAACCTTAGAATGAGAAGGCTAAATAAGGCATTAATTACTACTAAAAAAATTTTCAGTGAGACTGGGGTAGACCACTACTGAGTTGACAAGAAATAAGAAAAATATTTTTATTATTAGCTGTAGACAGTGCGCAATGGACTTATTTTGTCACAAAGTGCTGCTTGGACAATATACTCTTTGGGGGAAAATTTACACAAAAATAGGTACCTCAACTTTATAACTAATTTACTGAATGCCATTATTCCATACATCAGAATATGTACAAAACATTACTATTTTTGGTTTTCTTTTTTTTATCAGAAAAATAGTTAGGAGATGCACTTTTTACTCTTTAGTGTCAATGCTTCTGATCAGTAAGGTGTGATTTTAGATGTGATCAGATTTTTAAAAATGAATAAGATTAAATGGCTGAAATTCCTCCTCTGTCCTGTCTCCAGGTGGTGGCTGAGGATGTGGACCAGGGCTCTAACGGTCAGGTGACTTACTCTTTCCAAGCATCAAGTTGGGCTGCTCTATTTAAAATCGACCCCACGACAGGAACCATCACCACGGCAGCCATCATGGACCGCGAGATCTTCAACCAGACCAAGTGAGGACAGATCTGCAGCAGAAATACACCCATATAATGTTTTTTATGTTTCTTTAAAATGAGGCGTGCCGTAAAGTCTTTTATATCACCAAGTACGTCTATTGAAGGAAAAAGTTAGATTTAGAATGTTATAAATCATACTCAGTCAGACGGAGCATGTTGAAATAGCTGGTGGGGATAGAGGCCAAGCATACCTGCAAACCAGATGCCCAAGACAGACACAACTTTTTAAACTTTTGATTTTTGACAATATAATTTTTTTTATTTATTTCACAGATTGGTGGTTACAGCGACTGACAGAGGGTCTCCACAGCTAGCAGGTTCAGCCACGCTAACCGTGATTATAGTCGACCAAAACGACAACAGTCCAACTATTCCCCTGCCCCAAGAAATACGCATCCCAGAAAGTAAGTGCTCAAATATTACATTTTCTCTCTTTCTTTTTCCGTACCAAAAACATAAATAAGACTGACATGCATACATACAAACACCTTAAGATATTTGTACTTATACTATAGAAAAGTAAACTACTGTTGTTTATTTTATTACATCAGCCTACATGTTTAATCTTTGTGTATTCAACAATTTAAAGTATTCTAAATGAACCATAACAACTCTGACTATTATACTTACACACAGGCTACAACGGCATATTAGGGCCACTTATAGAGGGAGGGAGAAAAAAAACCTGAATAGTTTAAACACGCAAATTTGCTACTTTTTGAATGTTTGAAACTTGTAAATTTGCATGTTGTTGCTACTGTTTTCTTGCAAATTTGCCACTTTTTCCTAGCAGATTTGCTTGTTTCAGATCTCATAAATGTGCATGTTTTTCTAGCAAAATTGCTACATTTTTCTCAAAGCTTTTTTCTCTCGAAAATATGCTATTCTAATTTTTCCCGCTTCATCTATAAGTGTCCTTACTCAAACTTATCAGAAAAAAAAAAAAACTTCAAAGTGTAACAACACTGTATTAAAAAAAAAAAAATAGAACAATTTCTTACTCTTATGTTTAAACTAAAAGTGTCCCATTTTCAGAAATGAATTACACTTAAACTCACATTTTCTTTTCTCTAGATACCTTGATTGGCACAGAGATCACTTTGGTAACAGGTAATGACGTAGACTCCAGCCCGGCTCTGTCCTACTCTCTGAGACTGGAGCCTGCAGCCATGGGGAGGTTTGGGATCCACCGCTTCAGTGGCAGTGTGTCACTCACGGCACCTCTGGACTTTGAGGAGAAGACCTGGTACACCTTGACCGTGAGAGCATCCGACAGCCGCCATGACACAGAGGCCAATATCACAATACTAGTGGAAGACATCAATGACAACGCACCAACGTTTACTAATGATCTATATCAGGTACTCATACATTCATTTTAATTGTAATATATTGTTGACTGTTACACAAACTCTGTAGGCCAGTCATAGCATTTTTTTTTTTTTTTATATATGAGTACTTTATTCCATTGTATCAATGTATTTTCTCACAGAAGACTTTCAGTAAAAAAATAAAAAATACAAAAAGCAACATTCACCAAAATGTATTTATCTGGGCTTTAACTTGAGTTGCAATGTCTCTTGCACACACATCAAAATGGGGACTAAACCAAGACCAAAGTTGAAACTAAACTTGAACTAAACCAGGAGGACTAAAACAAGGCCAAACCAAGTCTTTTAGGTAAAACTGTATTATTTTTATTTTGTTTTATTATTTTTATATTTGCTAGAATTTGTATTATTGGTATTATGTGTTGCCCAACTTAATCAACTGAAATTAGGAAAACAACAAGGATGTTTGGCCAGGATACAAACAATGTATTGCATGATTATTATTGTTTGTAAAGTCTTGGTATATTCTCTCATTCTCATAAATTAGGATATGTAAAATTAGGTATATAATCATGAGATGCTAAAATTATAATATCTTCCGTCTTCAGGTGACACTGCCCGAGCATACCCCAGCAGGAAGTGCAGTTGTCACGGTAACAGCCACTGACAGAGACTCAGGGGACAATGGCCGGATCACCTACCGAGTCATGTCATCCACACAAGAGGGCTTCTACATCGACCCCAATAATGGTACACTTAACATAATGCTCTTTGACAGCATATTTTAGCTGTGTCATGGCTGCACAAAGGCAAAATTTGCATTATTTCAAGATCATCTGGGATAGTATCTTATTTCAACTAATGTAATGTATTGCAAATGAACCATAGAAATGTAGCTACGACCTGTCCTAGCCACAGCAGTGTAGTGAAGCACAAATATTAAATCCATCTGATTTTGTCTTGGTTCATGTATAAGTTTACATGATTACATAGATAATTTAACACTTCACAAAAACTTCTTTTTTTTAATAGCCATAAAGGGCCCATATTACACTGTTTTCTGTTTTTTGTTCTAATGTTGTTTCCTCATCACAAACATACCTGGAGTTGTGTTTTGTTTCTTTCACACATGTTTAACACACAAACCCTGTATATTTAGTTCTTCTTTTATTTAGTTCTTTCTTTTTAGTTCTTCTCTCAAACCGAAAACAGTCTGTTCCATCTTGTGATGTCATGAGGTAATACAAGAAGTGCTCCACTGTGTTTTTAAACTCCATACATAATTTCAGCCCTGGAATCTCTACTAAACAATAGGTAAAAGGAGCTGTTAACTTGAAAACTATTACTTCATGACATCAGAAGGTGGAGCAGAGCATTCTGAGCTTTGGAAATGTAGACAGACTAATAATAAAGGGTTACTCAAACATGTGTGAATGAAACAAAACACAACTCCCGGTATGTTTTTGATGAGATAACAACATTATAACATGGCTTAAACCTCACAAGAGTCAATTTTCGGTACAGGACCTTTAATAAAGCATGAACTAAGACTTCATAATGAACCAGCAGTTTATTAAGGATGGTTCAGGCTTGCTTAATTAATACCCTAACCCCTTAATTAAGCCTTAATTACTGAGCCTGAATCATTTCAAGTATGTGTTCATTATGAATATATATTGAAAAGCATTTTTTTTATTGGTTCATGAATAGTTTTAGCTATGTATTAGTCCAGTTTGTTTAACCCCGAAATATCACCAGCTATACTCAATACAATACTCAATATAGTTCTTGCATATGGCACTGTTTATCATGAAGCTCTACAGAGCAGATACAGTTGTGTGACTCGCTTGTTCTTGTTAAAACACAGGGACATTGTTCATCAATCAGAGAGCCGAGTTCGACCCTGAACGTCCCTCCGTCAACATTGTGATTGAGGCTCGTGATGGCGGCTCTCCTTCACTGTCCTCTCTCACCACGGTCCAAGTCCAGATCTCTGACGTCAATGATAATGCTCCATTGTTCCATCAGTCTGAGTACAGGTCAGCTAAGATCTCATTTATCTGTTTATTTCCTGCTGTATTATGTTGTCACCTTGAGAACCGTCAACTTTAAATAAATTTCCATTCCTTCGCAGAGCCACTGTGTCTGAGGACAGCATTCCAGGATCCACAATTTTGACTTTTGAAGCCTTTGACAGCGACCTCTCCCGGGAAAACTGCGGATTTGACTTTGCCATCGCCAATGGGAATGACGGGAATGCCTTCCAGATAGAGAGCAGTGTTCGGTACCTGGAGGGGCGGGGCTTCCAGACTGTTGGGACGCTGCTATTGGCCGAGGGACTGGACTTTGAAACAAGACCGCTCTACAATCTGACGGTGGTGGTTTCAGATCGTGGAGTACCTCAGAGAAGTTCGAGTGTGGCTGCTGTGATAGCCATTGGGGATGTGAATGACAACCCTCCAGTCTTCAGCAGAGCGGACTACACTGTGGCCCTCAGTGAAGGAGCAGCTGCTGGTACAGAGATCATACGGCTGACCGCAACAGGTGAGGACAAACTGATGTTGATCTTAGTAGCAAAGGGTAAATTAAGGTTTAGGTCAGCATATGACACCACATTTTGAATTGGCAGCTTGCTATGAGATTTCATGGATTTCACTGTCTCCTGGAGAGTTGTGCATGGTTCAAATGTGCACTCATTTCTGATTTTGCGAAATCGCATACAGCATTGTCTACTTCTCAAAATGTGGTTTGCCATGTCTTTCTCAATATCTGTTTTATACCTTGGCTTTTATCTTGGCTATTATCAAGGTTTAGCCAGCTGTTTTAGCTTCATGCCAGTTGTAGTAAAACACATGTCTTATTATGCAGTGAAATGAAATCAGTGTTTTGGCATTCTGATTTAATCTAAAAAAAAGGACACAAAGCTTTTTTTTTTACCACAAAGACTGCAACCCAGCCACATACTCCTACAGATACAGCACTACTATTGTTAAATTATGAAAAACAAATATATGACACTAAATATACAACCTGAATTAGTACTTTAGTACTGTAACTTTCCTGTAAACTACCAGTCTTGTTACAGTCATATCTTTTATTGACTTTTATTCAATTGTAGTTTTGTTTTTCAGTTTTTCTTCTAATCAAAGACAAGTACTTAATTCCTCTGTAAGTATTTCTAATGCACTGTCATCTTCTTCTTGACAGATCCGGACTCCACTCCGAATGCTCAGATCCAATATACCATCAGCTCTGGAGATGAGGTGAACCTGTTTTCCATGGACCAATGGACCGGAGCTTTACGACTTCAGCGAACACTTGACCGGGAACATCAATCCACTCACATTATCATAGTTCAGGCCTCAGACGGACAGGGCCACTTTGCATTAGCCCCCGTCACTATTGAAGTCAAAGATGTGAATGACAATCACCCATATTTCCCTGTAGAAGTCCTCACAGCCAGCATCAGGGAAAACCAACCAGCCAACTCCGCAGTGACTGTCCTCCATGCCATAGACCACGACACCGGTGTGTTCGGCCAGCTTAAGTACTACATGATTGAGCGAACTAGCCTGGGCAAAGACAGTTTCATAGTGGACCAGAACACAGGAGAAATCAGAAGCAAAATGTCGTTTGATTTTGAAAAGATAAACTCATTTAACTTTGTAGCGTTAGCTGTTGATTCAGGTAACCACTCTGCTACTGTGACTGTCCAAGTTTTTGTTACGGGTGAAGACGAATATGATCCTCTTTTCACATCATCAGAATTTGCATTTGAGGTCCCAGAAGGAGCTAAGAAAGGACAGAGCATTGGACAAGTTCAGGCCAATGATGAAGATGGGGGAGTTGACGGGATTGTTTTGTACTCACTACCCACCAACTCACCTTATTTTGATGTTAATAAAACCACTGGGGTGATTTTCCTAAAGTTGGACAGTACTGGCAGCGCTAGTAGCAGTTCTGGTTCAGGTCGGGCTAAACGAGATGCTAGACTCATAAATCTAGATGTAAAAGCTCACAGCCCTCTAGATTCCTCCAGGACTACAACTGCGCAGGTTTCCATTGATGTCACCAATACGAACTTTGGCCTAGCTCCCGACGTCAACATTTTGCTAATAAGCATCATAGCTGTTTCTCTTGGATTCATAGTATTACTGGTTGTCATGGCTGTTATTGTTTTCTTTGTCAAATCTAGGAGAAGAAAAAAAGGGCAGGATAAAGGAAATAGAAATGTTGCATCTGGAACTGCCATGCAAAAGCTAGACGAATGCAGTTCCGGACCAGGAGAAAGAATCTACCATCAAACTTTGCCTGGATACGCTGCTGACCAAAGTGGGGCCGGAGGTGGCCCGTACCCCCGAGGAGGCTCACTCGACCCCTCTCATTCTAGTGGCAGAGGATCAGCAGAAGCAGCAGAAGATGATGAAATTAGAATGATCAATGAATACCCAAGAGTGGCCTCCATAACTTCATCCATGCAGGAGCACATCTCAGCGAGAGGTCCTGATTCTGGTATCCAGCAAGACGCAGATCAGTTATCGGACATCTCCTGCGAGCCTTCCAGTTTAGAAGGTAGCACCTGGTTCAAGGGGAAGAAACTTGGGGGCAGCCTGAGCGGGACATTGCTTTCGGGTCAGTTGCCAGTCTACAGAGATGAGGGAGGAGGGTATCTAGGAGTGGGACGAGGGCTCAATATCTCTCTCCCCAAAGACTACGCTTTTCCAGAAGATGGCAAACCGTCAGTGGATGGGTCTCTCACTGCCATAGTCGCCAGTGATGAGGAGCTAAGAGGAAGCTACAACTGGGACTACCTTCTGAACTGGTGTCCACAGTTCCAACCTTTGGCTAATGTTTTTACAGAAATCGCCAGGCTCAAGGACGAAACGGCTCAGCAAACGCAAAATCCACGCCCACCTTTCCAACCAAAACCCAAAATAGATACAAAATCAAGAATCGACCCTCCGCCACTTATAACATCCGTGGCTCATCCAGGGGCCATGTCAGTTCCTCCAAAAGTTCCAGTGATTGGTCGATCGTTCCCGCATTTAGCATCTCTACGGCGGTCTCCCATCAGCCACGAGGGGTCAATATCATCAGCAGCAATGTCTCCAAGCTTCTCGCCATCCTTATCACCACTGGCTGCACGATCGCCAGCCGTTTCACCGTTCGGGGTCAACCAGGGACCATCAGCTTCTATGATCAGCACCAGGGAACCCTCACTGGACCAGAGCCCGGACCATGAGATGAGGATATGAAGGATTTTTTAAATGTTTGTATTTAAAGTGTACTTTTAGACAGACTGCAAAGTAGGAGATTTTGTCTCTTTCACAACTTTGGAATGTAACAAATGAACTGTTGTGCGAAGTGCCCAAAACTTCCAGCTATGGTCTCAAGCCAGACACTACAGGAAAGAGCATAAAACCTGGAGTGCCTAATGAGAATCCATAAAGGAAGATGCGCAGCCTCCTCTTAGACATTGTTGTCAATCTAGTTCTCAAGACAAAATTGTACAGGATTTTATGTATATTATTTAAATTGAACTTTTGGACAGATAGCTTACAGCAGACATTTTCCAACTTTCAGTGGAATGTATGGAGTATAATGGACTAAAGTTGTTGATGAATGGAATTTTGTGCCATGTTCCCAGATCGAGGCATTTCAAAGACTACCTTTTTTGTTGGTAGAAACTTGACAGTATTACTCTTTCAGTGTTAATGGACTATAACATGGGTTTATAGGTTGACCAGACCAGCCATGGACCCCATGTTTGTTGTGACGCAGGTTTGCTGGACTGAACAGAAAACATGGAGGAGGCACTTTCCATGTTGGACAGTCGGAGATCCCTTAGCTGTAGATAATGTAGTTTCCATGTTTTACCTCACTGGCTGGCCAGAGAGTACAGCTCCTCTCTTGTGGACAAGTTACAGCTTTTACCTTATCTCATGGCTGCTTTTAAAATGGCCCCTGACTTAACGGTGAACAATATTTGAACTGACAATTTGTTCACAAGGATATACGTTGCCAAGCTTCAACAACACTAAAGACTAGTGTGCCCCTTATCACCACAGAGGACATGTATTTTTACTTTATTTTTTATATATTTTTATATGAAAGTATCAGATCTCAAAACAGCAGTATTTCGCACAGAGAGGACTGTGTAATTGCTAATATGCATTTGTGTATGTATGAAGCCTCTACTATGTACTATATGTAAAATATTTCATTTTTTTCAGTGTTCTTGTTCTTGTGTGAGTGACATAAAAATATGTTTTGATCACTATTTATACAAAAATGGATTCTGTATGACGTTATGTACTTAGAAATTGTTTGTCAAATTCTACAAAAGATGACTTGTCATTTCTTCAGCTCTCGTTTCAACCCTCTGTTTTTCAGGGACTAAATGTCACCTCTGTGTCTTTGGAAAATAGTGCTTCCAAAAATCTTTTAAATTTATTTGAAAAATTAAAACCATCGACTGTGAACTTCATCTCAGCACAATGAAAGGGGTAAACCAATTCAGAGTCAGATTAAGTGAGTGTTGGTCAAATGTAGCACACAATACAACAGAAAAGTCAATGAATGTACAATGATCTACAAGTTCAGTATTACAGACATGACATGTCTTTTACATGTCAACATCCTTATAATTTGATTTGCAGTTTTTTGTTTTTTTTTTGCTTTTTGATGTAGCAAAAGGCTGGTAACTGAAAATTGAAACACTATGCCCAAATTGCATTTAAAAATATGAGTTTACCTATAGATATTAGTAGAGTAATAGAGATTGTACCCAGACCCCACAGTATTTCACATGCCCCATTTTTTACAACAACTAAATCTATAGATCAAAAACATGAGAATCTTTGGACAAACCATTTACAATTGTATATAGGCTGTGTCCACACTCATATGTTTTCATTTAGAAATGCATAACTCTTGGTCATCATTCACATCCCTCACACACTATGCTGACATATAAGAATCTATATGGCCAAGACAAAGATTCAAGATTTATTTTAAAAATGTGTGCAGTGTGAATGGACAGAATACAGTAGACGCATTGCCTAGTCATACAAGTCAATATTCCATTTTACATCACTGAGGTGTGAACATATAGGTTTGGTTAAAATTTCCTCTAAATCTTAACACATTTCCCCATTAAAATTAAAGATGCACTATGTAACTTTCCTGGTGAAGGCTCAAATATTCCACATTATGGCATTACACTGTTCTATACCTTGCATTTGTCCAATTATGGGTGTTTTAATTGCTAAAAAATACTTTGGAAAAACATGCATTCTTACAGTCAGAGGTCTCTTCTTTTCATAGATCTGACCTGTAACTTGGCCCACTGTCATCACCTGCTTGATCAATAATTTAAATGCCAATCTGTGGAACAATCCAGGCAAAACATTAATAGCTCCATGGAAACAAGCTTGTGGCAGACACTCAACCAGAAAAGTTACATATTGCAGCTTTAAGCACAGATTGAGTTAAATGTTACATATCATTGTCAGAAGTGTATGTTGTTGTTCTGGTTATTGTTGGTTGATTCACGGAGCTGAGTTGTACATGTATTTAAAATGCAAATAATAAATTCCTACTGATCTCTTTTGACAAATTGCTTCACTTTACTGTGTTATACTTGGAATCATGAGGATTAAAACAGGCCCACTGGATGTCTTTTTGAAAATACCTCAACCAAATTTTATGCCAGGTTTCAATCATCAGTACTCCTAGTTCATATAAAGTAATATCATGTGTGGCTGAATAATTACAAATGTTTATTCCATATGGAGCACAGGCCTGTTTGTGTAGCTGCTGAGATTTCTGCCTAATTTGGCTATAATGTACAGGACAGGGGAGATGCATGGATTTGGACAAGTTGCAGAACAAGCCACCCACAGAGAGGAGCTCCAGAGACGAGCAGCACGGTCTGGTAAACACAACAGGAAGGTGCTAAACTGTGGAGTCCAACATCTGCCAGTTAGGACTTTAGCATCTGTAGTTAGCAACATTAGCCAAGAAATAAAAAACAGGAGGCAACTGGATCTTAGAAAGGTATTTGCACGTATGAAGGAGATTCATTCATTCAAACCCAATAGCACCGTCATTAGTGTCTATTCAGGGACACCAAGGCTTCCGCCTCCCGAGACATTCTTCACACCAGGAATTCCACGGCCACTCAAAAAGAATAGTCTCTGCAAAGTGGATACGGTCACGGGCACTGAACACCCCCCCATAAAGGAGCGGGTTCCTGTTGATGTAGAGGAGCAGTGACTACTCTGAGCTCCTCACCGCATCCCATCTCTGGGGGAAACTACCCTCCAGATGAAACTGTTTATTGACAATCCTGTTCTTTTGATCATGATCCAAAATTTGTGACCAAACTAAATATTTATTTTTTATTTATTTTATTTATTTATTTCAAGCACATATATCAAGGACACTTAATGCACATTTCACAATTTTTTCTTATTTAAGCTCAAAAAAGGAGTGGAAGAAGAAAACTTATTAAATCCCACCCCTATCTTCCATTAGGACATAACTTAAATGCTTTGTTTAAGATTCCTATTCAAATACTGTTATATGGAATTTTAAGTGAATCAAGAGCAGCGCACAGTATCAAATGTCAAACTCTAATCACTACTCTATTGTGAGATATTGCATTGTGTAAAATATAAACATGATAATCTTTTCATTCAAAACAGCAAAACAAAACAGCTATATGGACATATGCCAGAGCTCTGGCGCTTTCTGCTCAAAGTGAATACAAACAGATGAGCGTGCAGCCCTCCCTTAGATGGTCATGTCCACACAGCTGTGTTTACTTCTGTCCAGGACCTGCTGTAGTCCCCCACACTACTCAGCCCGGGCCGTTCAAAGACATGCTTCTCAAAAGGGACATGCTTCTGCCCCCCAGCTCACACTGGCTCAATCCAGCTCAATCCAGGCACATACTTGGCATCCAAAATCTGGGAGAAATGTGTCTAAATACTTGCCATGAGGAAAGTTAAATGAAATAAGTCTTGCAAAAATACAATGTAATTACACTGTATTTGTATTGCGTAATTAAGAGTACAAAACAGACCATATGAAATGCATGTATCAAAGTTATGGAGAACCAAATTATAACAGAACAGTCTTTAATGTTTTCACTTATTTACGTTACACTTAGTATATTTTTTATGGAAAGGTTTATGCTGAAATAAAAACAATATCTTATGTTTTCCCTATGTTAGCCTTGTATTGATAACATGCAATATAAATCCCAACACATAATTCACAAAATATATTACATGTAAATATGAACATTGTTTTGTTCTCAGTAAGAGCCAGTTTCTGACTCTGTTTTATCTCCCACAGCTGCACTGGATAAAACAAAAAAAACACATTACATTAGAGCTCATCTGTGTGGCAGTTCCAGGTGATTCCTGAACTAGCTTTCATCAAATCTATTTCAGTCAGTGCTGGTCTTCCCACGCACTGTTCACTGTTTGTACTGCACTGTTTCATAGAATGATATATATATGATCCAAAATGTACACAAAACGCACAGTTATAGTAAATACCATAATGCTGTCTAATGGTTAAAGTTAAAATGTGCCAGTGCCATTTGCAATATATTTTTTCCACATTTGTGCTTTCGCCTTCTGACAGTATAGGTTTATGTACATTTAATTCAACATTCTTTCTGTTTTATCTTCATTTATACAGGGGAACCTAATGAGAGCACTTAGACTTTTCATGGGTGCCGTGTTCAAAATACAAACAAAAACATACATAACAAGTAAGTATAAGTCCATAGAAAACATTGAAAATGGGTGCAAGTGTGTGCATAAAAGTTCATTATCAGATTATTAACTTGCGATTGTGTCACCGAAGTATCCAATTTTGCTTATTCTTGAAATATATTAGATTTTTGTGAAGCAAAACAGCCAAAAGCCCACTTTCCCGTCTCTGGTTCTGGTGCGGCTAGTCCTTAGCCTTATAAAGTCATGTTCCATATCAATGATTAACAAGCAGGTGAGATATTTTGACATGTTCAATAGAGGGATATAGGCCTACTCTGCCTGTAGTGGACAATTTCAAATGAGGTGTGACCCTGACCTATTAGTAAAGATCATTCAGAGATTTACTGTTTTCCTAAATAATCAGTTCTCATCTCCCAAAAGTTGTGAAATACGCTGCTATTTTTAGTCCTACATCGTGCTACCTCATTAAGATTAATCTTTGAAATTCCCATAATTTCATTTTCTTTTAAGGTTTCCAATTCCGGATTAAATGGCATTCTTTTCATCTACAAACCGTCTTTGAACTGGATGCCAGAGTTAACAAAAGTTCAGTGTGATTTAAGTTTGCTTTGGCCTAGAGTGACTTGGCCCTGGTGCATGGTGTGATCCCCCTAGAGCGACATGAGCACACATATCCATGACCTCTGACCTTTGCATGTGCGAGGCTTAAGTTTCAGGCTGTTTATCACGGGTTATCTGAACTAGCATGAAAGATATGTGCCTGGCTTCTCCTAACACGTAAGACATACTATTAACACTATTGCATTTCAGAGTATTTTGTGAAAACATAGTCCACTTGTGTAATGCTGTTGTTTGATGGTACCCCTGGTTTGGGGCTGATTTAGTCCTGGTTAAAGCTCCTATATTACACAAAATGGACTCTTACGAGCTTTAAGCCATTTTATATTGTTGTTACCTCCTCAAAAACCTAGCTGGAGTTGTGTTTTGTTTCATTCACACAAGTTTGAGTAACCCTTTATTATTAGTCTGTCTACATCTCCAAAGCTCAAAATGCTTTGGTCCACCTTGTGATGTCATGTGGTTTTCAAGTTAACAGCTCCTTTTACCTTTTGTTCAGTATAGATTGGCAATTCCAGGGCAGAAATCACCCAAATTATTCTAGTGAAGGTGTATGGAGTTTAAAAACACAATGGAGCACTTCTTGTATTACCACAAGACATCACAAGGTGGAACAGAGTGTTTTCTTTTTGAGAGAAGAACTCAGCCTAAATATGCAGGGTTTGTTATGTTTTAAACTTAAGTGAATGAAAGTGTTTTCTTTTGAGAGAAGAACTCAGCCTAAATATGCAGGGTTTGTTATGTTTTAAACTTAAGTGAATGAAACAAAACAAAACTCCAGGTATGTTTGCGATGAGGACACAACATTATAACATAGATCAGGACATAACATAATATGGGCCCTTTAACGTTTAAAGGGCCCATATTAGGGCCCGTAGTCAGTATGTGCTTATGGCCTCTCTGACCACCAGTAATAAGTCACTGACACAAACATTCACAGCCAGATGGTTCAATTCAACATTGGTCATCTTGTGTTTTTTGTGAAGTGTCTGCTTGTTTCCATTGAGAATTTTTTTTTATTCCTAGAATATTGCACAATTTGCCATTAAACATAAGATATACCTTGAAAAACATGCATTCTTATTCTCCACCGATCTGACCTATAACTTGGTGCCTGGTGGCATCACCTGCTTGTCTCCATTGAGATAGATAAGTTTAATGTCATACTGCAGCTTATTCCAGGAAAAGTAACATGATCTCTATGGAGACACGCAGGTGGAGGGCCCTCCTCAAGAAAAGTTATAATGCTCCTTTGACTTTTTTTTTTACTTGTTGTGTTGACCAGTTCCATGTTCTTAGCCCTCATTTACTTCAGATTCACTTTGGTGCCTTGGTTTGGTCATTTTAGTGTAATATTAAGAGAACTAATTTTCAATGGAACTAACATAAAAAAAACACTCCCCTTGAAGATTTAAAGAAGTTTTAGTTGCTATTTTTGCCCAAACAGTTTTTCCTCTTTGCATGCAAAAGTGAAATAGTGACAGGGCAGAACAGACAGCTTAGTCATGGAGAGCTGCTTCTTTAGTGCTGGCCTTGCGAGAGTCACTTCCCCTATAACCTCTACTCACTGCAGAAGAAGCAAGTTCAACTGGAAAGTAATGAGTACAAGATTCGTGACTTGAATAAATTACATAAAACAAACTCAAATGTTGCTTGTGTTGTTAATTAGTGGTGAATTACATGAAAGTTTTAATGAAAACCTGGCTTATTCACTGCTTTTGGTTGAAAGAGAACAAAATAATAATCAGAATTTAAATGCAAGCCAAATAAACTGCAGCGGTGGAGGAAAATTAGTGGAAAGGAATAATTATGCTAATTTCCCCTTGGCTTAAGAGGGTTCAGTGTGAGACTCTGCAGGTGTCAGTCAGCTTTGGCTTTTATGCTTGAATATAAAAGACAGGACTTGGCCAAGACTTGAAACATAATAATAGTTCCAGGAAGTGTTAAAAGTATGTCAGAGGTATTAGTTGTAACATTTATAACATTTAAAACATGCAAATCATTCCTTTCATGCTTGCCAGGGAAAATTAACAGTTACAGGTATACTTCAAAATGTGTATGCAGATATGCATTGATACTGACATTAACGTTGTTTTAACGTTTTAATGTTGTTTTGACGTTGTTAAACCAATGTATTTATAACTCTCCATAAAATAGCTTTGGACAATATTATAGCTGTTTACTGGGGCAAGACCCCCCCCCCAGTTCCCAGACAATTGCATCTGCCTCATATCAGAAGTAGATTTTCAGACACTGGGGGCAAGGTGGGGTGTGTCTTCCCAAGGACACAATGATAACATTCATCAGGGGGGCTGGAATGGGTCAGTGGTCGCCCTGATATATCACTAGACACTCCTATCTGAGTAGTAGTTTCCCCAAATACTTTTACTTACTTCTTTACTTACCGTGTACTTCTCGAGTATATATTATTTTGTCGTAGGCTCTACCCACCTGTGTATTTATGTGATCAGTTGTTCACAGTATTTCTTGTTGTCCGTGTATTTTATAATGTAAACAGCATGCTTAGCATTCACATATGCTTCCTAATGTTAGGTCTGTCATTATATGCACGATCACTTGTAGCAGCATCAGCTATACAAATCACACTACTCCCTTTGCAGCATTGGCTTGAGCGGTACAAAGCATGCTAACACATACATTAACCTCATACTCAAACTAAAAGCTGCCTTCTGTTCTGCTCTGACTCTGCTGGCAGCCAATCCATCCAGGCCCAGGGAGTACTGTGGTAATCAGTGATTTGCATGAATTATGGGATGTGTAGTTCTTATGATGGAGTTCAAAGGTCACATGGATGGCACCCAGTTCAAACAGGAAGCAAGCTTAATGTATTCCATACTTCCTCCTGTCTACAGCACTCACTATCTCCTACACTGCTTTGTATTTGGTTAGCATTAAGTTCACGGTAAGGTCAATTAAGGTCTTCTTCCTGATATTGTACATTATCAACTCATTTTAAGGTATCACTCTATGTTTTACTTCCCTCTCCTACTGAGTCCACTTCCCTTTTATTCATGTTCACATGTGAGCCAGAGGTCTAGCAGAGATGCTAAACTTATAAAAACACTTTGGTCCTCAACTACAAAAGGTTAAACCAACAACACGGCATTTGATTTTCATATTACCATTCAAGTAAATGGGAAAATATAGAAGCCAAATGTGTTTCTCATCACTAACCGTATAACTGACGGATTGATGGAATTGAATTTTTATAGAAACATCTTTTACTGAGAACATCCACTCTCTTGGCTAGGCTCCTTGCATGCACCTGTACTTTCCTGATGTGTTCTGTGTGTTAGCCACATATCAAAGCTTTATAAAGAAGTTTAAAGGGCACCGTCAAGAAACATAAAGGTTGAAGCCACTGCATATTTTTCATATCAAAACAATAATGCAGAGATCTATGGTTTATTCAGAGCAGATATGTGTCTATGTCTGCATGCTGTGGTAAGTCGCAAACATATTCTGTAAGAACAAAAAAAATGGAAGTCATCCAGTCAAGACTCATGTACTGTATGAGAAGATGGAACAATATAAAGAGCTGTTTGTAGAGGTGTAATGATGTAGATTGCAGCATGTTATGAGGAAATCTGTAAACATGCAAAAGCAATATATTCATGTTTTTATCCATTTTGGTTTGACTGGCATTTTATTACATTTTGAGAAGAGTTCAACTGAAGGCCGAAGGGTTGAACTGTGAAAATCCAAACTCAAGATAATTGCTTAATTACATTACAAGACTACCCAGCAACCTAGCATAAACAAGTCACAGGTGGTCACTAAATGTTCAGATCGTTTTAGAAATGAATCATTCCACAATACAGGCCTAGGGCTGTATTGACTAAATGGATTTAGCATTGAAAATAAATCCAAACAAAAAATCCTTAATTAATCTCCAGATTTGGAAAGCAAAACAAGCAATACAAGTCTATGCTCTCCGGGTGCCTATAAAATTCATGATGTGACTTATACATGAGGTGGTTGCAAATGGCCAATGGACACTTTGCAAGAGAATATGTTTCCAGTTTAGAAAGCATTATGAATAGATCATTAAGAGATTTTTGGCTGCTGACAGTGCACGGTAAATACCAGCAATAGCCTTTTTTTGTATCTTATTCACATTTCAAACACTTTTACAGAGTACAGTAACATTTATAACGCCATTGGTTCCGGAATACCCATCTTCAATACAGTAGTTGTATTCATACAAGGTATTATAACATATATTAACCCTAACCCTAACCCTAGGGGTGGGATTTAATAAGTTTTCTTCTTCCCACTCCTTTTCTAGCTTAAATAAGATAAAAATTGTGAAATGTGCATTAAGTGTCCTTGATACATGTGCTTGAAATAAATAAATAAATAAATAAAATAAAAACAAAATAAATATACAAAAACAAACAGAACAACAAAATAAAAAACATTTTAGCATCAAACCAGGGTGTAAAGGATCCTCCGTCAATTGATCTCTTACCAGGGTGCTCATGTTATTCAACAATAGCCAATTTGTCATCACAATCATTGACGTAGCTAACAGACAGTTAGTGTGAGCACAGTGTTTATATGTGATACCTGAGCTGCAGGGTGGCACTCGGTTTTAGCCTGTGGCATGACTGCATGGAGTACCACAGACAAATCGATGAGGAGCCGGAGGCAGAATCTAAGAGGGGATGGCAACTCTTCATGACTTGATAGACATGGAAACTTGTTGGACTTAGAGCACATTACAAGAGAGAAGGATGAGCATTTGGCTCAGAGGAGAGGCGTGTTCATAAGACGAGCCAAGCACTTGTCATGTGGGTTTAAAGTGTTGGACGACTTGCCTCCTCTGACACTAAAACACTGATTTAATCTGACTATGTGTTTAGATTATGTCCCAGTTCCATGTCTCACATCCACACCATTTACACTTAAATCATTCAGCTCTGACAAAGACAGAGATGGACTTCAATGCAGCATACACTTGCATGAAGAAATGCAGGTGTGTACAAAATAAATGTTGGAGTTTTGCCTGAATTACCCATGTGTACATGTACACAGTATGTAGTCCTCTTATCACATTCTTTTCACGGACCAATACTTCAGGGGACCATTTTATGTGAACTTCATTTGATCTTTTTAATAATATATATTAAAAAGAATTGGCTTAAGGCTTTATCATACAACACAGCTGTATGAAATGGAGAGTGAGAGGGTAGAGACATTAAGCAAACAGTTCTGGCCACGGAGAGGCAAACCATATGATACAACGGTATAGTAAAAACCAACACCACATCTTTAACTACACCATTAGCAAGCTGATAGTGACTGCTCTTGTTGGAAGCCCTAATAAGCAGACAAAGTACCAAAAAAATATGAATTTGATTATGCATATATGTGATTACGGGTATGTGCGAGAATGTGCCTGAAAAAATGCTTAAATGTTGATGTGGGATATTTTGGTTATTCTTGCAGAACTTTTCTGGTATACATCAAAACAAGTAAATGATCCAAGATACTAGATCCAAACCATTAAAGCTCATAAAATCTTTTTCCTTCCCAGCAGATTTGTGTGGTCCTGTAAAGCTCTATTCGTAATACAATGACCAGGAACAAAAGTATGAACAAGTCAGTAAATTCAATGTTTTTGCGGTACCCATACTACTAAAAGAACACACTTATTACAGTAAGTTTGTGACTCAGATGATGTTGTTAGCTGACTCAGGGTCTCCTCCGGCTTCTGTGTTCGATTAGCTTTAGCTTGTACTGGCTAAACGTCTCCTGCAGTGTCTCCACAGCCTGTTTTCAGTCAGGACAACAAGAGCAAAAGCACGGTGTGTGTTTGAGAGTGCGTGAGTAACAAAACCACATTTATAGACTGTTGCACGCAATGGGAAAGGTTGGAGAAACATGAACCTTTGGTAATGACATGTCAGTTTGCAAGCTGACTAATCTATGTGCATGTTAAGTTTGTGTTGATTTCAGGTAAGAAGAAATTGTTTTTAGGTTTTTTTGCATACATATGTAATTCTTAGATGTTCCAGCCTATTTGTTCTAAAGAAATAGAAGGACATTAAAAATATAGAATTTCACAGTGATCTTGCATACAGTACAAGGGGGAAACTGATCTGAAGGTTGGAGGTTCAAATCCCACTCTTGACATAAACATCATTGGTTAAGTGGTCAGGTTCACTGACCACATGTTGGCGATGCGATTCTAGCTCCCACAGATGAATACTGTTGTTGTGTCCTTGGGCAAGACACTTGCCCCCATGTCTGCGTACACTGGTGTATGAAAGCGTGTGAATGGGTGGTTCCTTGATATAAAGCACTTGAAAGAAGGAAAAGAGATATATAAAAATGTGACCATTTACCCATTTACCATATAAATGCAATTCTACTGCTGTTCTTGTACATTTCCGTTGCTACACTGAAATTTCATCATTATGGTACAAAATGATTTTGAAATAATTCTCATATTATTTTAGAGATTTATAATATTGTCAGCATGGCCAGCGGAGGCATTCAAAAATGGATGCAGGCAAATTCAAAAACTTGTAAAAATAAAGCTTTTTATTTCATCTTCTTAGCCAACACACAAAACAAAAAGCAGGTGCAACTACTCCACCTTAAATAGTCCACCTACGTGGACTAAACCACTAAGGAAAGGGGAAACACCACAACTAAGTACACATAATTACAACTTAGCCACAAGAAATACAAGAATAAACCAATAAGATCTAAACATAATTCTAACATAATCCATGAGCAACTCAATACTGAAAATATTCAGGAGCCCAGGAGGATACCCAGGAGCTTGTAACCTCCATTTGGACCCCCAACACAGGTAACTTAAGTATACTTAACCAACACTAAAACAAGTTTAGCCAAATGTGTGTTTTAATTGCAAGCTTTATTTATTTATTCTTAAAAAAATTGCACTACTACATTAAGTAACAGAGGCTGGCTTGCTCCATTACAACAACTTCAAGAGTCCTGCATGGTTTCCGTATCCACTTAACTTCCCAAATGAAACAGTGAAAACACACCATAACAAATCCAAAATATGTGTTGCATTCAAAGTGGGTGGCTGTCTCTTAAACCTAATTACATTTGACCAGGTTCATTTTTTTTCCATAATTGATGTTCTGACTCCTGGAGGATCTGCAGCTTAAGTGAGGACAAGACCACTGATAGAGATATCTGTCCAGCTATGAAGACTTATAGGCATTCCCCATTGGCCTCTTTGCTTCCTGTTCTATTCAGAAGGACGTCCCATGTAACCTTAGGCCAAAAGTTCACCCCTATCACTGTCAAGTCCTGTACTGTGTATTCAACCCTACCTCTCCATATGATCCTCACATTTAGATAGATGCACCCTGAGTTGCACCTCTCTCCCTTCATACTTTGGGGTCTGTCATTTTGAATGATGTCCATAGTGGAAAAACACATTCTAACACTTGTTGAAAAAACAAGATCTGACCGCGCTTGGGTCACTGTTGTGCAACTAAAGTGCATCTCCAGCATTATCTTTATGTGACTTCCCTGCAGCTGGACGACTCCACTCCACACGTGTGCTGTAGTTTATGGCTGATCTTTTCACAGCCAAACAAAGGAGTGATCAACTTGTGTTTCAGTGCAGTATTAAAGGAAGAAAACCATGCACTAAATCATATTAATTGAAAAGTATTCACCCCAAGTATTCATGTTTCAAAATGTTATCACTGGTATAATAAGGTTGTAGTACATGGCGCATGGAAAAAAACAGTCAATTTTTACAATCATTTTGGAGACAGGGCATATGCTACTACCTTAAAAGTCCTTGTATAGGGCTGTGCCATTAATTGAATTTGAATAGAAATCAAGATTCAGTTATTTCAAACTTCAGTGATTATCTTGGGTCTTTTGAATGGAGAGGTGTAGAGCCAATCTTCTGTCTGTAAAAGCATGTTGGTTTAGAGCAGAGTATGTCATTGAATAGAAAATTGTGACTTGTGATTTTTTTATTTTATTTTTTTTGTCATATCATCCAGCCTAGTTGTATGCATATTATATCAAATACATACATTGGGACTGAGAAGTTTCAGTCACACGGGAGGAGCTCAGACTAGAGTCACTGCTTCTCCACATCGAGAGGAGCCAGAATGGATGGAGATTGAGAAGTTTGAGAAGTGTACACACTCACATGGCAATCCTTTTAAAACATAAATGTAAACGTTTATTTTTGTTTTACATTGTCTTTTTCAAAATCCAGAATAAAAGCAGAATTTAAATTGAAAATATTTTTGCATGAAATTAAACAGACCAAGATTTTTCACTGAACTTTCATTGAAATTTCTTTTTTTTTTTTCAACTAACCTATTTCTTCCCATCCATCTTTTTATTTGGGCTTGAAGTCAGTAGTGACCAGTGACCACCAACCATGATTCATCACCATTACATGAGTCTGCCCAAACATAACAGCTAAACTGTTGTTGGAGCATTGCATGGTGGTTCTCTCTGTCTCGCCATGCTGGCAAACCCAAACCTGGGCCACCTCCAAAACTCATTCCAACATCATTTGTCATCCACCATTCCAGTGGATAGTTTAGGAATTTTCACTTCACTTTCTCTCAAACATCAGGTGGTGCTAGTAAAACCTGTGCCTTTCCTGTAATGTAATTGACAGAATTCAGATGTGGATTTTAAAACACTATGCAATACATTTTCTCACTCAGAGCTCGTAGCTGATGTGTGGATTCTGACTGTCATTCAAACGCTTCAAATCACTCCTCACTTTGCACAGGAACAACAATGGGGACCACTGTTGGACCATAGTATGCTTCTTTCCTCAGCGTTTTGGCCTATATGTTTCTCAGATATCCTGGATTTTTTGGCAGGGTGGCTCGTCACACAGAGGAGCAGTAAGATATCAATGTGATCCAGCTATGAATGGAGGAAGGAGAAGGGGCCTAGAGTTTGTGTGTTGAAATAAGACGGATAAGGTGTGAATAATATTTCATTCAGACTTAAGTGCTAGGTGGATCTTTTCTTCAGAATCGTTTCTGGTTACAACGAAGTCCTCTCCACATGTGCAAGAACGGCTCCAGCTCCTAAGTGCAGCATTGAGGGTCTGAGGGGTTGTAATGGATTGAATACTTCAGCCAACAAAAACCTGAACAACCTGCTCCAAGAAATTCGACATATATAAGCTCTGTAAAAATGAAAAAGTCCAGTCAGTGTCTAGGTTGTTCATGTGCTACTGTAGAAATATGCAGGTATGCAGGCATGGTCATTTTCAGAGATGGAAGGAGCAGAAAACGCACGTATAAAAACCTAATTGTGCTTTCAATACTGTTTACAAAAGTGACAATCTAGTACAAGATGTGGGACCAAATTGTAAGTCCCAAGTCTTTGGCCTCAAGTCCAAGTTAAGTCCCAAGTCAAAGACAGGCAAGTGCAAGTCGAGTCCCGAGTCAGTGGCCCACAAGTCCAAGTCGAGTCTATGTCTTCTGCTTTGAGCTTCAAGTCATTTCACGTCTTTAAACTGAAAAATTCAATACAGCTCATATTTTTGTAAGTTATATAATTTTTTAACTAGATTGTACTAGTTAAAAAAGTCATGGTAACAAGTAGGGATGTAACAATATCCAAATCTCACTGTACGGTATTTATTGGAATATCTTGAAGGCAAATAGTATTGTAGATGTGCTACTTTTTCCTTTTAAAAAGATTTTAGTGTGAATAATTGCTGCCATAATCCAAAGAATTAAGATACTATATAAGATTTAAATAAGTTATTTCATGTAGTCCGCACTGAGTTAGAGCAAAGGATCATGGTCTATGTAGTTTTTTAGCTGCTGCTACAACAAAACAATGCATTTAAGCAGGGGAGCTAGCAATTTATTGTGACAGCTCCCAGTATTACTGTAAGAGTTTGGTTGATACGATATCACAGTATTTCAGTGATGGTCACATCCCAAGTAACAAGAGAAGAGGGGAGGGAAAATTAAGTACCAAAAGTACCAACTATTTAGAAAAATGTGTTTTCGAAATTTTTATTTATTTATTTATTTATTTTTTATTTGTTTTGTTTTTTTGAAGAGAAGCATCAAGTCATCCCAAGTCACAGGGCTCAAGTCCAAGTCAAGTCCCAAGTCACTGGCCTTGAAGTAAAGTCGAGTCCCAAGTCTTAGTCCATTTTTATCAAGTCAAGTCTCAAGTCCTCAAATTAGTGACTCAAGTTTGACTTGAGTCCAAGTCACCACTTGCAAGTCCCCACCTCTGACTAGAACCACTAATATTATTGCTGCATTGCATTTTAAACTAGTACCACAGCTGCTAACAATCTGTGGTGTATAAACCTCTTGAACAGCGGGATGGCTGAGTGGTTAGCTCCTCACAAAAACAAAAGTAGGTTATTGGACTGATTCCCACACCTGTGTGTGCGTATAGATTTAGTACATTTGCTCCATTTCCTCCTACCATTAAAACATCATCTACGTAGGGACAAATAAACTAATTTACTTTACCTTTAAAAAATAACTAAGCACTACTGGAGAGGCAGACCATGCAGTAAAAGTGAAGTAGAAATAAAAAATATAATATTTCCACCTCATTTCCAGATGTCCTCACATGTCGACTTGTACTGCAGCCAAAGCATTGTAAGGTGTTTTTCCCAAAAGTGACGTGAATCTCACTTTAATGTACTGTCTGTTGTCCAGAGACTGAGTGACGTTATCCCACTCTGGTTTACTTTCATTCTATTACAAAATATCCAAAGACACTTAATATTTTACTGTGGCCATGTTATTATGTAGGGCTACATTTTGCCTCCAATCATGTTTTACTTTTTGTGCTAAAATGAGCTCTTTGATAATGTAGATTAGACCAGTTGCAGTTGCCTTTGGTTAGTAAATATTGGCACATCATAAACATTGTATATTTATGCACTGTATATAAAATCAATACTTTGTTGGAATGGACAAAGTTTCTCTTACCTTATCTCTTAATAAACATTTGATAGTGTGGGTATTGTTTGCGTTTAGCTATAATACAAAATATATGTTGAAAGCCAGGTCTAAGTCTAACGTAGATCTTTACTGTTACTAAGTTAACTGTAGAAAAAAAATGTCATCTGAAAAGATAATTTAGTAGGAAACCTTCTTGTGCTGGGACTATAAAAATCCATACCATGAAATAAATGCAGCAAGCAC
>KN479993.1:0-16455 GCA_000787095.1 Periophthalmodon schlosseri
CACACACACACACGTATATACACATATTTATATATTTCTGTATTGATTTCATGATTTCAAATGGAAATTCCACAATTGTTGAACTAATCAATTGTATTATTGCACAAATGCTGCCCCTTCAATTTAATTATTAATAAAAAATAACAAAAAAATTCTGTGCCGTTGTAATAAATATTTTTTGACGCCCCAATATGTAAGATGGACTTACTTCTGTGCATTCCCTGTAGCCTTTGTTGGCTTCACTTAGACTTTCTCTGGCCTCTCTACTGCCACTGGCCAAATTAAAGGCTGCCACCATTTTGCTTGCTCCATCACGCAGTCGCCGTTGAATACAATAAGCATCATACAACTCCTCAACCTGAACATCCACAATGTAATTATCACAAAGGTTGACCTTCAATAACTTTGCCACTATTGTATATTTTAATACGTACCTTGCTGAGGTGGAATTCAAGACGACGCATAAACCTTTCTATGGCTTTAACTTGCTATAAGAGAGAAAAATCCATATTATTGGTAGATATAGATTTCAAATTTTTCCTATTGTTGGACAGTATTTTTCTGGGGTGATCTCCTGTGTATAATAAAATTTCAGTTTCAGTTTTCAAATCCTAAAGTCAGAGTGATGAAACTTACCTTATCCAGTTCATACAACGACCCCTGTGAATAAATAAAAATAATTTGCATTTAAAAACTGCGGGACAGAAGACTTAACCAGCTGATACTGGAGAAACTGGTTTAACTCTCACCAAGCGCCCATTCCTTTTGTTTTCTCTACTCTGCTGCCCCAGACTGTCCAACTCCAGCTGATGGACCTGTAGGTATGACCTATAACAGAAAACAACCACCATTTTGAGGATTCAAAGTCAATGCTATTTCCTGCTTATTCTGTCTGGCTTTCGTCTACAGTCTTCAATGTTAACAAAGTCTAATATGTTTACTCACTGTAGTCCTCTGCGTAGAGCTGCATACACTTCATCCAACCTCTCAGGCTGAGGCGTTTTAGTAGGAGGCAGTTTGGTGGAGCCTGTGAACATCCTGCTTCCTCAAGGCTTGTGCTTCTTTAAGATCAAACTGTGCTGAAGACCGAGATAGGAGAATTAATGGAACTACTACTACCTTGTATTAAATTGTGTGATTTGTGAGAAGTAGTAGTAAGTATTGTATATTGGAACATTCATGAAGTGTAGGGCCACAGGTCACTATTGTAGCAGTACAGCAAAATGTGTTTTTCTTTCAAATGAAACCATGCTGAAAGCAGAGCAGGGCAGAAGCATTGGGTAATTTGTGATACCTGTCATTAGACTACTACAACTATTGCTACTATAGAAATAGAACAAAGACTGTCATGCTCCTCACCTGCTCAAACAGTTGGATGTTGCACTTTAACAAAGTGATGGACATATCCTGTAATTAGACAAACATTTTAGTGGAAGCATTGTCCTGCTTTGAATAAAAAATGTTCCCCTTTGGTTTGTCACTATCAACTATGCTTAAGATTACAGAGAAAATTTTGAAAATTAGAATATAGAAAACTGACTGGTTTTTGACTTCAATACATTTTTGTGACTAGACAGAGACCTAGTCCCACTAGAGACGAGACAAGACTAGGGAGTCTGAACTGCTCGTGCGACTCTTCCCCTTCCTTTCCTATTTCTCCACCCCCTCCATATCCAACAGGAAGTTTGCCGGCTGACTCCAACAGGAAATTCTAAACAGAATATAAAAAATGTCTCAACAATGTGTGTGGCTTATAACTAAATGGACTATGCATATTATTAGAACATAAGAAAAAAAACAGAGCGAGAGAGAGAGAAAGGGGGTCGTGCCTGAGCTAATCTAGTCACAAAAGAGATTACAGACTTAAACCAAACTAAATCTGTCAAGCAACAGGCAAACCCATATAACACGTGGGATGAGAGAAAAAGCCTCACGATACATTCAGAATCATTTTGTTTGACAAGACCAAAGAATAATGCAATCTAGATGAACTTGAAAAGGCCACCTGTTACAAACAACGAAACACAGATCAGTACCTTTTACATGTTAAACAACTGTGCTGACAGTGAAAATGTGCTATTCATCTCCAACAGACTGTTTTGGGGGTGCTCTTAGCTGTAGGTCTTAAGAACCCAGTAATAAATCCAAGGATTAACTGTGGTTGGGCTGGGTTAAAAGGTGGAAAAGAAAGTGCCACACTGCCTTTCATATGATTTGATCCCAAAAGTGATATTAAAGTTGAGGGCATTATCAATACAGTAATAATGATAAAACCAATAAAAGCTACACAAACATATTGAAACTGGACACTGAGAATAAAAGGAAGAAGACTGACAGCTCTAACCTGACAGACATGCAGCTATAGTCCATTATCCATTTTGCTCTCTATCCAGTGTGCTTTGAACATTACATTAGGAATAATTAGCTGGATAAATCCTCTCCTCCAAGCAGAGTGAACAAAGAGGACACTGTTTGCAATCACCTCACAAGACTGCAGTTTTGTTTAAAAACACAGACACACACTCTCCAACTCATATAATGCTGTTAAGGCAACAACAGCGTCTTCTTTAACTTTACTTTTAACACTTTCCGTACCAGGGACAGTAATAAAGTGTGATGACCAAGTTACAACTGATTACAAAAACAAAATGAGCTTATATGAATTGTGCATTTAAATTGAATCAAAGGCTCTTGAACAATTATCATGATACATATTTGGACACAAGTCATCAACATCTTTACGAATTGTCATGTGAGGGTTAAAGTAACAGACACACTGTTGTGTCTCGTCAAGTACACTCTGGGGCAGTGAATCACTCTATGTCTAATCTGTGTGTCAAAGAGCTAGAAGAGGACCATCGAAATAACGCTTTCAATAAAATATAGATCCTAGATTCAAGATGAGGATAAAGAAAAAAAAAAGCATCTGCAGGCCACTAAGACTGAAAGTCACAATACGCCCCTGCTATTCGCTTCGCTTGGGCCCAACAGCAAGGCAAGAAGGATGGAGGAGTTCACACAACAAACTTGGGAAACAGTGTCGTGCTGCATTTAGTATTCAGCTCCCACCCCAGAGCGCACCGCAGGTCACAAAAACTCCACACTCACCCCCAACTAGACCCCCCTAATGCCCACCGATATAACCCTATTCATTTACAAGGTTTATAGAAATACCCAGTTCACACCACATAAAGAAAACAGTGAATCACAGCCAGCTGGTCGCTATAATAATGCTCCTCGGAAAAAGGCAACTTCAGGTCGGACGGACTCGTGCCCAATGCCCATGTAGAGGAAAATGTACAGCAGATCTTTCACCAAAAAGAAGCGGTTCCTACCTTTGTTTTGCGGTCCGACCACACAAAAATGGTGGGTCGCGTCCCATTTCTGCCGCACAATGTTTTTGCACAGGTTTACAGTTATTTGGGCGCTGTCCTCCTTCTCCCAGATTTCGCAGTTCTTCTTCGTGAATCTACCGTGAAGCGAACGTGAATCAACAAAGTATTTCCGGTTGGTGCCTTTTGCAATAAAAGCGTGGGTTGTGTGAATTACAAACATGGATCTGTTAAAATCCGGTCTAATAAACTTTACAAACTGTCCAGAGTAATCTTCAGAAAGTTTTATCATCCGTTTATGTTTCGTATCGGCTACAGCTGTGCGTTTTAATATGGGCATTTCGTATAGTAGATCATGGAAGTGCGCAGGTAAACTGCTGAAAACGTAATCTCTAAAAGTTGATTTATATTAAACGTCCATGTGCCATTGGGCATAATGAATTTGATCATTTTAATTCGACTGCCTCATTGATGTGCGTGGCGGTTTTGGAGGTTGTGATCGCCGTTTTACGTGGTATAAAGATGTCGGAGTCGCATTTTATTGTGAAAGGTTGACCATCACATCGGAAATCATGCCTGGTTTAGTTACTGTGGCAACAAGGATGTCCCTAAACGATGAGAAGTCTTGTCACTTTTCCCTGAAGCCGTCGCGGGTCCAGCGGAAAAAAACAAAACAAAACTAAGCTCTGTTTCCGAGGCGAGGTAACTGAAAAGATCTCACGTGGTTCTCAAAACGATACAGTCTCTAAAGTTACAAGACTAATTGTGGAGGTTTCCTCAATTTAATCAGTTTACCGTATAAAGTAATTTTAGGGGTTAACAATAACCGTTAGCTGTCAACCGCTAGCTACAAGTAAACGAATCAAGAGGCTTTTTTAAAAAGGTGCCATTCTGCCAAACCTTTGCCACATTGGTGAGCGATTTTACCATGGATAAGGGGACTTCATGGATGGGCCTTTTTCTGCAGTTTCTAATCATTAAAATTGCGTTAACACATACGACTTGGTGTGAAAAAAAAGGAAGCTAAACCAGATTTAATAACAGTTCGTCTGTTTAATAAAATATAATTGCAAGCAAAATACAGAGATTCTGTGTTAGCATCAGCCAGGTTCTGAAAAATACAATGCCGTCATTGAACTGTAACATAACCACTCTCTTCCAAACCACACAGTTAAAAACATTGGTAGTTAATAGTTACTGGTGCAGATTTTTTTTTTTTTTTTTTTAATAGTTTCACAGCTATACATTTAATTTTGCTTCGCACTTTAAAAATATTATTCAGCACTACCAGTGGTACAAAAGGCAGGATAAACCAAGAGTGGAATGGCTACAAAAAAAAGCAAACTAATATTTTCTTGCACCTAATCCGTGTCTATAGTACATATGCATCTAGGATTACAATAGAGCATAAGATAAGCAGTCTAGAAGCATTTAAAAACTAGTACAGACTCGCACAGAAACTATCCAATATCATGGCAACATTTAACACCAGTATCCCCTTTGAAAACCGACATGTTGCTGCAATAACCAGCTAGTACAGTTCCAGATAGTTTTTAAATCTAATCTGAGAAAAGGCTCTTCAGAATAGATGGTGACCTTGTAAGGCAAACATCAAACCCGATGAAGACCACAAAATAATTTCAATAAGCTGGAGGGCACTAGCATTAAATGCAGCCAGTTTTTACCCCAAATCATTTTGGTATGCAATTCTGTTGTAAGATCTGTACCCCAGTCTGGATACATACATGATTAAAATTGTTGATTTACAGTGATTTTTGTGCAGGCTGCAAGTTTCAATCTAAACACATGTGATGTGAAAGAAGGGTCGTCTATACAGCCGGACCAAGGCCATCACCGGTCCATCATGCTCAGGATCATCTCAGGAGTCAGATCTCCATTTGGTGGGGCCTCTGTTAACTGCGGATCCTGCACAGCTTCTTCCACTTGGGACAGCTCTTCCATCTGAATCGTAGCGTTTCCTTCACCAACAATCACTTCTTCTGCAATGTCATCTTCCTGTTCAGCTCCAACCTCCTTCTTCACAATGATATCATTCACTTCTCCGGTGACCTCGTCCTCCACCCGAATGATGGCAGCAGCTAGAATGCAGCAATTGAATGTTCAAGGTTTGTGTCTTCCCAATCATTGGCCAGTGTGTATATGGGCATTTATAGAGAAAAATTCTACTGTAATCCAGTTAATTTGGCATAGAAGGCTCACCTTGTGGCTTGTTCTTTGGGGGTCTTCCACGTTTTCTCTTCACTGGGGGCTCCGGGGCCGGTACAGGAACAACTGGTGAGGCCTGTTCCATCTCCATCTCAGCGAGGAGATCATACTCATCCTCCTCCTCCTCATCCTCCATTTCTGGGAAAGCAGATAATTATTCACACATTTTCAATTAAGAACTTCCATCCCAAATTGATACAATTATAATTTATTATCCATTGGATACCAGTATCATCATCATCATCATCATCATCCCTCTTTGACTGCATCTTCCTCTTCCGCCCCCGACGTCCCCTCTTGGGTGGAGTTCCATTTTCATCACCTGTATTTTCACCTGTGCAGTTGTCAGCATGGCGAAGCATGGTGTTCTGCACTCAAAAACATTAGATTAAGGGCATGCTCTGCAATCAGGACAATAAGGAATATAGAAGCAGTGGCCATCTTACTCTGCGGGTAAAGGTTTTGCTGCATTTGCTACACACAAATGCTGTAGGGACAAAGTTTGGATCGTGGTAGCGTTTGAAATGCATGTCCAGGAGCTGTTTCTGCCGAAATGTCTTCTCACATTGACTGCAGGCAAAGGGCTTCTCTCCAGTGTGTGTTCGCTTGTGCATCACCATGTGACGCTCCTATAAGCAAAGCAATAGTTCACATTACTTGTTTGAGATACAGGGCCTTGCCAATTTTAAAGAAAATACCTGTCTACAGCAGTAGTCACACATGTCACACTTGAAGCGTTTCTCATTCTTATGGGTTTTCTGGTGCTGAATCAAAGCATATCTCTCGTGGAACACAGCATCACAGTAACGACACTTTTTCCCAGTTTCAATAAATGAGTGCTGCTTCCTCAAATGAACTCCTAGGATGAAGAGGTCATTAGTTACAACTGGCAATAATTAAGAGGACAGATGTCCAGGATAGTACATACCAAGGTCACTCTTTCGAGCAATAACCGTGTCACAGTGTGGGCAGTGGAACTTCGCCACATTCTCTGTGTGTTTCTGGAGAATGTGCATCTTCATTGTACCACTCTGTGTGAAGCGTGCATGACAAATATAGCACTCATAGGGCTTTTCACCTGCAACCAAATATCATCAGTATTATCCAGTGTCTCATTTGTGCCCAGACCAGCTCACATGCATCTTACCTGAATGTGTCCTCATGTGTCTCTTAAGCTTGTATGTGTCTCTGCTCGCGTAACTGCATAAGCTGCACTGGAAAGGCCTCTCTCCAGTATGGGAACGGATGTGCCTTTTCAGCTTACTGACCTAAAACACAAAATACATCAAAAACTAAAAAGACTAGCAGACCTTCTGCTGCCTTTACTTGACATGCCTGAATTGCTTGCTGCCCCAGTAAAATGTCCCAATGTTCACCTGACCCTGTTAATATGTTTCAGTCAACTTCAGGTCATAGAAACCCTTAAGTCCCTTTTGCAGTGTTGTTGCACATCAGCTAAAGAAAGCTAATGTGCCAACTACAGCCACAACTCTTTGCAAAGAATGGGGTTCACTCAGAACTTCCAAAATGTTTAATCAATATCCAGGCCCAATTACTGCCATATTGCATTATTTAACATTTAAAAAGAAATTGATAAACAGCTTTGAGGCCAGAGCAAATACTGAACTAGGATCTTAACAGGGTTGTACATACCTCCACACTAGAATAATCACACATCGAGCACTTGAATGGCTTCTCGTGTGTATGTTTATAGCGACGGTGGCGCACCAGCTCTCCGCTTGTCACAAAAGCCATGTCACAGTCAGTACATTTATGAGGACGTGTACCTACAGATTAGAAATGGATTAACTCTAGCCATAACCACAAAAAATATTTTAAATATGACAATGCCTTGGGAGAGGAGGTACCTGTGTGAGTGTTGAGATGGTTTCTGAGCAACGTGACTGTTCTAAAGGCCCTTCCACATAAGTGACATTTGTGTGGCCTTTCATCTGTATGGCTCTTCATGTGACGGTCCAGGTTGGAGCGACGTGGACAGGTGTAGCTACACAACTCGCACTGAAAGGTCTTCTTAACACCTACAAATAAAAGGCATTAAAAAAGGGCAACATTAACGACACCCAACCAAAAGAAAACCCACAACAAACCTTTCTTCTTAATTTTTGTGGGTTTAGGTGGTTTCATGTTACCCACAACTTTCTCCGCATTCACTTCAGACAGCAGCCCCTCTTGCTGCTCTTCTTCAAAGTCATACACAGACACATCCATGTCTCTGTCCCCCTCAGCATAACGCAATCTGCTCTTCTTTCCCTTCTTTACTTTGCGGACAGTTGCAATAGGCTGATAATCTGGGTCTTCCTGGTCCTGAGGGGGCATCTCCTCTCCAATGTTCTCCTCCTCCTCCTCCTCCTCCTCCTCTACTGCTCCTTGTAGGTCCCCATGGGTTGCCTGGAGTTCCTCGTGCTCCACAGTCTCAACTTCACCATTGGCACCCACTTTTACCACCTGAAAGAAAATGTTAGTTGATACTTGGTAGAAATAATGTTTAAAACCTGAGACACATTGTGATCCACAGGAGCATTTTCTTACCTGAAAGCCTTCAGGCAAAGGCAGTGTGTGACAGATGACAGGTTCTGCATCCTTGTTAGCCGCAGGAGCCTCAACATAAGTTGCCTGAAGACCTTCCACTGTTGTAGTTGAGACTGGCACCTGAACCAGCTGAAGCTGCCCAAGTCCCAAAGCAGCACCAGCCTGCTCCTCCATGTTAACTACCTGCAGGTCCCCCAAATTAAAAAAGTTTAAATCTTTACAACCATGCCTTTAGTGTTAATGCTGAAATGTAGTGGACATCACCTACCTGAAGAGTAATGATTTGACCTTCATCTCCGCCAGTAACAGTCACAGTGCCACCTCCTTCCAATACTTCAGTCTTCATTTGTAAAAGAGTTGGGTCTAGAGCATCCATGACCATCATCTCCATGTTGCCAGTCACCTCTCCCTGCTGAGCTACAGCTGTGCCCTGTAACAGAGCCTCTCCACCCTCTGATAGGACCTTTCCATCAACAGCAGCATCCATGGAAACAACTTCGCCCTCCATGGCAATGGGCCCAGCGACACCCTGATAAATGGACAGTTAAGACTCTACAAAATGCTTTTCTAAAATAATTATAACTATATGCACTTTACAGTGCCGCTACAGCCCCTTGTGGTCAGGGGACTGTATTAAGTAAATACGTTTATGGACATATTAGAAATGGTAGCGATAGGTAAAATTAACACTTTGTGGATACTTGTGGGACATGTACAATACACTTCGATTTTGGGACCATGTCCCTCCACTAATCGAGGCATCAAACTTCACCCTGTATGTATGCGCTGACCGCAGAGAAGCGGGGCATTATGGATTATTTAAAAACTCGTGTAAATTTTCAAAGCCCAGCAATTAAGCACTGAGGCATCTAAAGACATCACTTTAAAGTCAATTGCTGAAAGTTTTGAGGATCAAATTGCATTTTTTTTTCTTTAACGCATCAGTAATTGAAACAGAAATAATGTCTATAATGATAGATGATTATTTGAAGACATGGAGTATCAAACCTATCAGGTTGTGTATATTACAACAACTGATCAAAAATGCAATGTTCACAACTACTTGAATATCCACTATGAGTAGTTGGTTAACTGGAGAGGCGCGATACGTCTGAAAACAGGAAACAAAGGGCACGATAAGATGGACGACAGGCCTAAACTAACTTTAAACCTGAAGAGAGCTAATCAAAGCCATCCCTGTGCGTGCACATAAAAATACGGCCCAAAAACGAATAAATACTCGACCGAAACATCAAGTTTCACTTTATGGACGGATTTTGTAAATTTTGGATAACGATAGAGGGAGACAAACACCCCCGCGAGCCTGTAAGCACTACCGTGACACCTAGAGGCCGACGACAGATCCTACAAAAACCTTTACATGTTTGGTGGCAAAATGAGCGTTTTACTTACTGTTCACTGCTTCTGATTCTGATTATATTCACTTGGAAGTCGAGTGAATACCCTTGATCCCTTCAATCCCGCTGCCGATGTACGAGTGAGCTAAGCGTCAGCCTTAAAATTTTCTCCCGCTTTGGAAGAGTGGGCCCAGCATAAAATGGCGGCCCATATGAGCTTCTCCGCATGCGCATTCGTCCTCCCAGAAGAGTTTAGAGGCGTGGTCTGTGCGTGCTGCAGCTAATCGGGCGCCACTTTTGAATTTAGCGGGTGCTATGGCGCTTCACAAACTGTTAGTCATTATAATTAGCTTTGAACGATCCATAAACAAGTCAACAGTAACCCTACTTGTGAGGGATTGTTTGTTTTTATAAACAGCTGTTGAATAGGCTGGCCGGCCTAACTGACGTAAGTTTTGAATCGTAATTTTTAAATCAACCACAAGAGGGCACACAACTATCACAAAAATACTAACTACAGCACATTATCAATCACAGTCAGGCTTCCATAACTATTAAGTAACATGACCATAACTTCCATGATTATAACATAAGAATCTTAAGGATATACCCATAACATTATTGATATTTGCCCCCATTGTGGTTCAAATATGGTCTTATCTTTAATTTTATGATACAAATGTAGGTCATGGGTAGAGCTCAGGTCTTTATCAAGATCATAGATCAAGTGTAAGTAGCAGGTGGATGAATGTAAGATGGATGTAATTAGCTGGCAAATTTAAGATTACATGGATATATATTTTACAGGATATTTAAACTGAAATATCACAAATTTAAATAATATTACCAAGATGCCAAGAGTCATGTAATAAATTATGTTACTGAAAGAAATCATATTTTTTGTGAAATCTATATTGCATATTTATTTATCTTACACAATAGTTTATTTGTTTTGAACAAAAAAATTGTACATAATGTCCACTTATGGTTGCCTCTATCTTAATTTGCCATTCTGAGCTTTGTAAGCATCTTTTCTGAGTGTTAAATTAATTATTAATATATTACATAATCCCCAGACTAATTTAACACAGATGAATCCTCTTTTATTTTTGTATAGAAGCTATTATTATTTTTATAAAACTGACTAGAAATGATTTTAAATAAAAGCTGCTATTGTTATTTTAATCCAAACCTGCCTCTCCTCATTTGATCAAACTCTTTTTTCCTCCCATGTCTGTCTTTTCCAGGGGAGGGGGCTGAGAAAGGCGAGGCTCTGTTGTCAGATGTGTCAGTCTGGCCCTGTGTCCCGCCCATTTCACTGAAGGCATTACATACTGCTCCAGCTCTTAGCAACCGTGCCTCGGCAACAGAGCCAAGGCAACAGCGTGCCGTGTCTCCCCAATGGAGCTGCCATTGGGCGGACCAGCGCTCCGGCACTACACCCAGAGCAGACCGAGACCTCATCGACAAAAGCTGAATTATCGTCCCACCAGACTACAGGTACGTTGTGACAGAGGACCGGAGAGAGAGGTGCTGTTTGAAAAATCAGGTGTTGTGTGTGAAAAGGAAGCAGCTTGGAGTGAGAGGAGAAATGCAATAGGGGACAGAGGGGAGAGGCAGGGGGAAGGGAAGGATAGAGGGGGAGCTCTGGAGAAGATGCTTGGTCCCTGCTGCTTGAATTAGGCAGTTCCATTGTATCGGTCACCAGCTGTTTGAAGCCACTCACTAGGATTTTCAGCGTGCTAGAAAGTGATTGTTGGATGCATGGTGCTTTTTTAAAATAATAAATAATAAATAATACTTTCTTCTTTCCTTAGCAGAAAATTTGGTATACATTATTTTGTGGCTCTCCATTCAGTTGTGAGCCACATTTGTCTCTTAACCTGTAGACATACAGCACACTAAGTCCCAAGGAGGCAGTGTCCAGGGAGACCAAATTTAAGTAATTCCCCAGATAGGATATCATGTAATGATGACTTCTGCTAAATTGTGTTGTGCAGTCAACCATATGGCTTTCATTGCATCTTTTAGGAATAAATGTTAACATGATCAGGTGATACAATATTGTATAACTCCATCGTGATATCAAATTACTCACATTGGTGAAATGAGTTGTCTCTCTGCTCTCATTCCTCATATAAAGCCTAGCAACGCCCCCTTATTGTACGTTACTGAGCAACTGAATCCCAAGAGGCTGGTTTGTAATATGGAAGTGGGTAATAGATTCAACCAAAATGTACCTATAGTGGAAAAGGTTAAGGTTATGCAATGTAAAGTTGGATGGAGTGAGCACTTAGTGTTTGTTTTCTGTATATGACTGTGCTAATTAGGAGACCATAATCGAGTGTGAAAATGAAGACTTTGAGCTTATGGGGCGAGTCGATGAAGGAGTTGAAGAGTTCTTTACAAAGAAAGTACTTCCCACTGAAACACTGTGAGTATCTCCAGCTGCCAATTAAGCCTTTTAATTATGTCTGTGATGTTTAAATTGCCTCATCAAAACACTGTTATTTATTTTTGATTTTTGAATAGAAAAAAGGAAGATGATGATGAAGAAGAAATCATCACAGTGCATGAAGTGGCTCCTGCGAGCACTGCCCCTTGTCCACCACCAACTAAAACACTCAGGAGGAAACTTGGTGATTTTTTTACTCTTAAAAAGAGGCGTGGTCTAAAATCCGAGCCAAGCCAAGAGGGCCGTCCAAAAAAGGCATCAATTGCTGATTTCATTCGGCCTCTCAGAGAAGTGGCCAGAGGTGAAAAGGATAAAGATAAAGACAAAGTGAAGGAACATGACAAGGAGAATGAAAAGGAGAAAAGCAAAGATGGAGCTGACACTGTGGAAGCTGTTCAGGGGATGCCTATTTCTGATGCTCCACCAATGAGAGGTGAAGCGGTGCCTCCCCGCAGGGCTCTCCGAGAGGGGAAGTCCCAGTCTCTCATCTTACTATCTGGATCAGCTTCTGGGGCTAGTAGAAATAAGGTCAGTATTAAAATGCATGTATTTGTATGTATGTTTGTATGTATGTATGTGTGTATGTGTGTATGTATGTATGCATTTATATGTATGTATATGTATGCATGCATGCATGTATGTATGTATGTATGTATGTATGTATGTATGTATGTATGTATGTATGCATGTATGTATATGTATGTATTATTTATTATTATTATTATCATTTATTGCACATTTACTGACAGCAGTTACTTCTATTTCAGAAACTTGATGGCCAAAATAGTTTTGAACAGAAACTTCATCTAATGCTGCAGCGCATTGGAGTTTCTAAACCCCAGCCCGGAGAGGCACAGGTGAGTATTGGGGTAAATATATAGTAGTTATTTATTCAATCTTTTGCAGATTGCCATAGAAATGCACAACCTCACCAGCAGAATATCATCCAAAAGAGTGTTAATTAAAATTATAATGCTTGACTCTGTTAAACAGTGAAAACACAAGATTTACAAGAAAGCAAATGTATCCACAGCAAACAGTTCCACAACATGAAAAGCTTTGATTGTATTGGGCAAAACTCTTCCATATACTAACTCTACTAACAGAAATATAATGGAACTACTTTTTTTATTAGTTCAAGTCTTTTTTTTTTTTTTTTAAATCCTGTTCTCCTCAAATTGCTATATATGGAAGAATAGAATACAATAGATAAAGTGAGTTTTGACTCAAAAGGGTTTTCATTTTAACACTGTTTGAATTGTCTGAAGGTTTTTCATCAATTGCAATATATTCAGTAATATTAATTAATATTAATACTCAAGAATTTATGAGCAGACATTCTTTCAATTTGTACATGTGATTTTGTATGATTAGTATTAATTTGCATATCGGTGCATATTGGTTTTGATTCAATGAGAGTTTTTTAATTTTAAACCTTTCCTTTATTTTTGTGAGGTCAATTTTTACTGTATACAGGAGATGTACATCTTTTCCCGAGCAATACAGCTCATTTTGTCCATTGCCTTGCATATTAAATAATTTGGGCCCTAGATGGAACCCTGTGGAACTTCATATGTAATGTCAGAATTGGCATTATCTGTATGTACAAACTGATGTCAATCCCCAAGATAGCTTTTCATTCAGGTGAGAGCAATTCCTCTGACAGCTTATCTTTCTTTTTTTAAAGCAACATGTGGTCACTGGTGTCAAAGACCTGGCTTAGATCTATAAAAACACCCACTCTGCATGTTCTATTTATATTTGTCACATAAAGATTACTTTGTACTTGTTTTTTATATAGAATCAAGAGGGAGAGATGAAAAAGGCAGAATCTGAAGGTATGTCCACAATAAAGGGTATTTAAAAAATCTTAGTTTTTTTAAAGGAATAGTTTGTTTTTGTAAACTGATTGATACATTTTAGCTTTATTAGTTTTAAATAAAATAATATTTATGCTCTAGGTACTATCATTGACAATAAGCCAGAGCCAACTTCTACAAAGCCTCGAACAATGTCAGCATCATCAGGTAAAATGCAACCACTGGTTTAGTGTCTTTTTTGCTTAATGATTAATGTATTAAGTTAAAAATTGTCCTGTTTAGATACCAGACATCAACTTCGATCCAGTGTATCAGCACATGACTCAGCGGGAAAACCTCCTCTACTACCAAAACCAGTCATCAAGCCTGCGCCAAATGCCACAATATCTGGATGTAACACTCCTGAGAATGAACTAGGCCAAATAGAAGGAGAGCCCAATGCACTGTCCTCAAAAAGGGCAGAGGCTGCCCCAGCTGTCAGTGCAAACTCCACTCTGACAATCTCAGACACAGTACCTGACTCAGCCACAGTTTTACCTTCAAGTAAAACTGACACACATGTATGCACAGAGTCCACTGTAGAGGCCATAGCATCTGCAAATGAGGCAGAGTCAGACAGCACAGTTATCCCTGAAGCTAGCCCCACCACCACTGCAGAACCCCCTTCCCCCACATTAGAAAAAGCACTTAAATGCACCCCTTCACCCGCAACACCATCCCAAGAGTGTGATACATCAACTCTGATAGAGACTTCAACAGTTACCACACCTTCCAATTTCACATTGGAACCTGTTGTTTTAGAAACTGCACCAAGAGATGATAACTCCAAAACAACGGCAGATATTTCCACAAAACTTTCTGTGCCAGAGCCAAATGCTACTGTAATCCATACCACTTTAGACACTGCTCCAGCTTCCACCAGCATATCACACGTACCAGCAGGTCAATCAGACAATGTAGTTATGACTGAAAGTGATGAATCAACACCTTGTATACTCCCCATCACTCAGGTTGAAAGTGCCATCATTACACATGAAGGTAAAACTACTACAGCTGAGGCTCCTAGTGATTGCCTGATAATTGTTACTTCAACAATTGCTGCTGACAGTACTTTTGTTTCCACAACAGCTTCTTCAGCCCTTCCTGAACCCCTGTCCACCACTTCTATCGCTGCCAAATCTGAAATCCCAGCATCCCCAACAGGCACCATCTCCACTTCAACCATCATTCATACAGCCACAGTTAGCCAGGCTCCTATCCCTGTCACCTCCATTATCACCACTGCAACTGAAATGACTGACACCAGTCAAAACACAACAGGGTCCACTACTAGCTCCCCGCCCATGGAAATCTCAGAGCCTCCATCAAGTACTGCCATTAATTCAATCATTTTGGATGTTTCTGCCACTGACAATGAAAATGTTACTGCTGATCTGACCACCCTTTCTGATGAGCATTCAGACCAAAAACATGAGCTGAAGACGTCCCCACCTGAAGAATCTATGACAGAGGATGCTGTGAATTTCACTGGTAAGTTAACTTAGAGAGATATATATAGATCTATATCTATATCTATATCTATATCTATCTGTCTATCTATCTATCTATCTATCTATCTATTTATTTATTTATTTATTTATTTATTTAAGCTTGTGTATTCAATACAAAAATTTTAAGGTAATGTATTTAATGTGTTCTTTTCACAGCAGAAAAAGTGGGGGATGTCGTCCAAATGACTGAGGAAACCAACACAATTGAGATTAAAGAAAAAAGTGAAAGCAGCAAAGAGAGTGAAAAGATAACAGAGGCACTAACAGTGATCAGTGGTGATATAATACAAGATAGTGAAGAGAAGTCTAAAGAAGAAACCATGAAAACAAATGGCACAGCAGTAGCTGAAATAGAGGCAGCAAACAGAGCAGTAGATAAACTCTCTGGAGATGAGAAGGTGAATGAAAAGCAACAAGAAATGACGTCTACTGATAAAAAGTAAATCCAATAATTAAAATTTCGAAATTTGGGACCAAAAACTGTGACTTAACCATGAGAGTCCACAGTAAACAGATGATGGGGAAAAGATCCATGGCACTTCCTACGCGGTCCACGGACCACCTTTATCGCAGCACACCTCAGCAGGTGGACCACTGGACCAAAGATCTGAAATCCCCTTGATGTGATGTATCGAAAATCCAGCAGTGTCTAAGTCCTTATTTTTATCTTTAGTTTGAAGATTTGCATTGCACGTATGATTATGTACCATAAAATATCTATTGTGGTAATTACAACATGTTTACAAATGGAGAGAGAGACAAAATTATGAATAAAAAATCAATATTAAAATAATTTAGTCTATTGTCTTGATTAATAAATCATTTTACAATTACCATTCTCTTATTTTAGAAGTGAGATGAGATACATACATTTTTCTGTTATGATGTTTCTTTACAGGCCAACAGATGGCGCTGATGAATATATCACTCTAACCTCACCGGAAGTACACCGCCGCGGGAGGACGCACGGACTGAGCGAGTGTGCATCTGTGCATCTGTGCGTTTAACAAATCAGTGTAAAAAATAGATTTGCTGCTTTGATAATACACTTGTTTACACTTGCGTATCTCATCGGAGGTTTATCTACGGTCTACACCTCGACTGCAATGTCTGTGGGCCCCCCGAGTCGCTCTTCAGCAGGCTGGCCCCGCGGAGGGACGCCTC